>JAGKTI010001437.1:24393-50326 GCA_018397915.1 Birgus latro | reverse complement strand
TTTTGTGTGCCTGTTGTTTGGTAAAATATTTATATATGACTTATTTTGGTTAATTAGAGGACATGTCTAGGCTATGTATCAACAATTTACTGTAATTTTTTATAACCATCACAACCATGAACTCAACTGCATTTTCCCTGCAATTCCAAATTAAAGAAATGGTATTCTCCGATGTCTCTTTTGGTGGCATGCTCAATTATTGTGGCACTCCATTTTACATTGTGCAACTGGCACACTGCACAAGTGGATTCTACTACCATAAACTCAACTACATTGTCCCTGCCGTTCTCAATTAAAGGAAGTGGCATTTTCAGATCTGCCTCTTATAGTGGCATGCTCAATTATTGTGGCATTTCATATACTGTGCAATTGGCACACAGCAAAATTATGGATTCCACACTTTTTTCGTATGCAGCCACAATTGTGATGATAGAAAGATGCATAACCTACCACTGTAACAGAAAACGATTGCAAAGACACATCCTTGAGCTTCACATCTTTTCCACCAATTTTGGCATTTCAGGATCGCAGATGTGACATCATACAACTATGGATTCCACATTTTGTTAATGCATTTTGACTAGCACTGAATGCGACACGATGTCCCCATAATTTTCGTTTACGTATATAAGCATTATTCATTCAACAAAACTCCATATAGAAGCACCTTACTTGCACTTATTTCTAAACAAAACACGGGTATTTTTCATTTTTCGCACATTTACTCACTTTTTAGCTAGGGAAGGCCTAGTTTGGACGTCTATTCTGTTTTCCACACCACATCCATGGGTCCCCATGTGATACACGCTTTAAAGCAACTTACACCTTAACTTTTTGTCTTGCCTTATTCAACATAACACACTTAAACTTATTTTCTAGCCTCATTCTGCATAACACTTTCAATTTAGCATTTGTTTTCTGGCCATACTTTACGAAATACTTCCACTATAGTGTTTGTTTCCACCTTTAACATAGCAATTTCCATACGGGAGCATCATACTCAAACTTTATTTCTGCACTGGTAGATCTTTTCTTGTGCTATATTTACATTTACCAAAAACTGTTCTTTATTTACACTTAACACTTACACATTTTCTACACTCCTAGTCAGTTTAGGATCTACATATTGGAGCACCATATCTACACGTAATGCATCACTTATGGCTCCTTTATTAACAATCCCCTTCTACCTTGGTTTTACACCCTGATGAGGGGCACTCCTCAGCCTTCAGCTCTTTAACTCCGAACTAATCCATTTCGGCCACTCATTCATCTCCAATTAACCATTCTCCAGTCAATCTCCTAGCCAATCAATTTAGAGTCTCTTCGTGAAATAACAAAATCTACATTCTGTACTAACCATTTCCAATCCTCTCTCAAGGCATACCCGTCTATCTTTCAATCCATTTCAATCACTTATTACCTCAACTTTTGGTCAACCAATTCTTAAAAATCATCTTATCCATCTATGCAATCCATCGTTCCTCTCATTCTTTCCCAATCATTATTAGGTCATTGTCCTCTCTTCTACTTAACCAAACGATTCTTCCTTTCACTTTCTACGAGTCATTCATTTTCAATCCAGTTAACCAATACATCCTATCTCTCATTTACTCCCAATCATTCACGAGTCATTACCCTCTCGTCCATCTAACAAAAATCCTTTCATTTACTCCCAAACATTCATTCCTGCGTCATTACCCTTTCATATAACCAATCCATCATTCCTCTCGCATACTCCCAATCATTGTTGAGTCATCCCCTCTTCCACCCAGCAATCCATCATTCTTCTCAATTTCTCCCAAATAATTATTCCTTTGTTGTCACTCTCTTAGCTAATTTACTTTGACCTAGCTGTCAGTCATTCAGTAAAAAATTAATCTCGTTCCCAATTCATCTGTGCTCAATCTGATCTCTTATCTCCCAAATACTCCCTAGCACTGACCTTTCTCTCTCTCTTTACTAATCCTTTCATTTCACCATCACAACACTGACCTTCCTCTCTCTCTTCACTAATCCTTTCACTTTACCATCACAGTACGTTCCCAACTCCTCTCCAAATCCCCAGGTGCCAATCCATCCTTTACCTTCATGTGTATTATTTTTTGTTTTTTCTCCCTGGTACTTTCCTTCATGCCAGTCTCTCCTCATTTTTTTTTTTTTTTTTTTTTAGGGGGATACATTTATTAACGAGTGTTACTTGGTGTACTTACAGCAAATATTCATGTACTGAAGATTTAATTTTTCCTGTAATGTATCTACACCATCCTTACCACAAAGTAAAATTGCATTTTCCTCGCAGTTCCTCCTCCTCCCACACACTCATTAGTATTTTCATCCCCCCCCCTTCCCCCCACGCGCATAACACTAAATGTCCACACAGAAGCACCTTCCTTGCGCTTATTTCAAAAGTGGAAAAACCGACATTTTCAAGACTAAAATTTAAACTTTTGTTTCTAAGTTTACTTAACAAGACACACTCTGGCTTAATTTCTAGCCTTATGGAATGTAAAAATTTCACTTTAACGATTTTTTTTCTACCATTATTAAGCATAATTTCACTTTGTTTACTTTTAGCCTAATGTAATGGAACACTATTTCCATAGAGAAGCACCTATACTTCAATCTATTTTTGCACAGGTGGGCCTTTTCTTTCACTATAGTTACACTGACGATAATTCTCCTTTATTTACACCTAATGCTTACATACTTTATGTATTTCTGGTCGATATCCAGGTTCTGCACATGGAAGCTACACTCTCAAGTTTACTTAACGAGGAACTTACACGTTTCCTTATTTCTAGCCTTGTTCAATGTAAAACTTTCGCTTTAAACTTTTTTTTTTTCTAGCAGTAGCATAATTTTCACATTAATGTTTACAGCCTGAGCTAACGCAACACTAAGTTTTCATACAGAAGCACCTATAAATCATCTTTCTTTGCACACATGGACCCATTCTTTCAATATATTTACAATGACACTAACTCGCCTTCATTTTCTGCATTTCTGGTCAATGTCCAAGTTCTGCACATGGAAGCTACACTTACTTAACGAGGCACTTACACTTTTTCTTATTTTCTAGCCTTATTCAGTGTAAAACTTTCACTTCAACTTTTTTTTTTTTCTATCAGTAACATAATTTTCACATTAACGTTTACTTACAGCCTGAGCTAACGCAACAGTTTTCATACAGCTCCTCTAAATCAACTTTATTTTTTTTGCACAAGTGGGCATATATTTACACTGACAGTAACTCGCCTTCATTTACACTTAATTTTTAAAAAAATTCTGCATTTCTAGTCAGTGTCCAAGGTCTGCACATAGAAGCTATACACTCTTAAACCTACTTAACGAGGCACTTACTTTCTTATTTTCTAGCCTTAATCACTGTAAAACTTTCACTTTTTAACGATGTTTCCCCGCTAGCAGTAGCATAATTTTCACAATGTTTACTTTTGGCCTGAGCTAACGCAACAGTAAATTTCATACAGAAGCACTTATAAATCAACTTTTTTCTGCACACGTGGGTCCTTCCTTTCACTATACAGTATTTACAGACAGTAACTCGCCTTCATTTACAATTATTCCTAAATATTTCCTGCATTTCTGGTCAATGTCCAGGTTCTGCACATAGAAGCTACACTGCACAATTACTGTCACCTTTTTTAAACAATGCATTCATACTGATTTATACTCTTATATTTACACTTTAGTTTCAGCACACACAAGCACCAAATATACTTATTACACAAGCATCGGCTCCTTTCTAACACTATTTATACTGATTTACACTTATTTTCTGTAGTTAGGTAACTCCATCTTGTGCAGTATTTGGGATAAGTGGATGCATATAATATGTACTGGTGTTAGGGGCAGACTACGAGATGCTGATTTCGTGTGTGCGGTGTGTTGGGGAGAGCGTCAAGAGATGTCACGTGTGAAAGAAGTGATCTTGCTGGTGCGTCTCTTGAGTGCAAGTATTGTTATTTGGGAGACATGTTATGTGCTGGAAGTAGCTCTGTGGCTAGAGTAAGCTGTGGATGGAGAAAGCTCAGGGAGATGTTGCCTCTCCTGACAGAGAGGGCTCTTTCTCGACGCTCAAGGATCTTTGTATGAAGCCTGTGTAAAGACTGTAGTGCTGTCTGGCAGCTTTTGACATGGTTGATTTGTATCACACATATCTCTCGCTCTCTCTTCCTCTCAGTCACGCTTTGCCCAATCCAATCCATGTTCAACCCAATCCTTGCATACCTTTTTATGACCATAACTCCTAATCTCTTGCAACCAAATCCTTCTGCACACAAACACTACCAGTCCCTACCAAACATTGCCGCATCCTCTCATTCTCCAAAACAATCCTTTGCATCCTTCTCTAGATTCTCTCCTCCTGATCTGTCATTTGTCTTCACTTGTAACTACATCTTTTATTCCTTCCTGTCCAAACGTTCTCTCACGACCAATACAACCTCTCAATCGACTACCTCTATCGTCCATACTCTCCTCTATTCTCATGGTTATACCTTCCTCTCTCTCTTCTACCCAATTACTCTATCAGACCAACCAATCCTCTCTACCTTTCATACCCATCTTCTCTCCTGAAAGTTCCATTTTTCTCGACTAAACTATCCTTCAACAGATAACCTGCTGAGAGAACTCTACTTCAGGATAAACCTAAAGTACATGAGCCTACTTCGGGGTAAACCCGAAGTAGGGGGGTATGAATCACTGGGGCCCATCTTGAGGATAAACCCCAACAAGGGGAGTAGAACAACTGGGAGATCAATTCAGGATGGATCACAACAGGAAAGCGGAGTGAGCAACCCAAGGGGTTTCCACCTCGCAGGTTCCACGGGGTCAGAGTCGAACCTTTTCCATTTATCCCAAATGGTTACACAGTACTCAGAAAGACCCCTTCCACTCAAGCGGACAATCGAGAACCCATTCCAACCTGCTGATCCCCAAACCAGAACGTTCACCCCACAGCCGCAACACCCAAACCCAATCCACCCCCTTCTGCCTGATTTTGCACCCTGATGAGCGGTGCTCCTCAGGCATCTTTCAGCTCTCTATTTATACTCTCTACAAACTATACCTGGTTCTCTCTTCCAACCTTTCACTCATCTTTCTCAAATTAATCTTTCCCTCGTATCTCCTGACCAATCATTCGTCTCTCTTTCTTCCAACATCAATATCAATAATTCTAGTCTTTCTCTCTCCTGACACAAATTCAATCACTCTAATCTCTCTCGACATATCAGTATCACTTATTCCCGTCTCTGAACAAATTTTAATAGCAGCATCTCTCATTTCAATCATTCCATTCTCCCCTTCACCTAACATCAATTTCAGTCATTGTAGCCTCTCTCCTGACATATCAAATGTCAATCATTCTAGTGTCTCTCTCCTGACATCACTATCAATTATTCTAATCCCTCTTCCTCCTGGCAAAACAACTTCTCTAGTGTCCTATACTTCCCGCCCTCACCAGTCCTCTCACTACAAACTTGTCAACAGTCCACTCCATTCCAACCACTGTGTACCAAAACTTCTAGTCATTCTTCCTGTCATTATTCTCACTCCTAACCACGTCTTTTGTCCCATATCCCAGAGTCCACAAAAATTCGTTTCGCTCAACATATCTAAACACTATCTCCCTATGCAATCCTTTCCTCCACACACAGCTCTTTCTTTCTCGCCCTACTGATCCTTAGTCATTCTTCTCACTCCTAACCACATCTTGGGTCCAATATTCCAAATAATCCACAAAAATTTGTTTTTCTCAACATATCTGAACACTATCTTATGCAATCCTTGCTAGCCTTTCCTCCACACACAGCTGTATCTCTCTCGCCCTATTGATCCTTTCAGTTCATGATCAATATCAATCTTTTTCCCATTCTTCTTTTTCCCCACTTCAAAGCCTCAATCCACCTCATGTTTCCATTCAATTTGTTCCTATGTTCTTTTATGCCAGTCTCTTGTTTCACTCTTATAAATTTTTAAAGCGTTGTTTTGTGACAGGAGGAACCTTTAGGCACAAGAGTCTTTTAGTGGGGAAAGCCCCAGGAATTGATGAGTGTGTAGTGAAATGCTGAAGCGCGGAGGAGAAACAATAGTAGAATGGAGATGGAGGATGTGTAGACTGGCCAGGAGGAAGGTCGAGTTCCTGGGGATTGCAAGTTGGTACAATCATTCCCCTGTACCAAGGGAAAAAAATGGGAAAAAGTATGTGGTAATTATAGGGGCAATTGTCTTTACTGTAAATGGAAAAGTATACAGCAGGACAGATACTGATATAGTTAGGGAAATAACAGGAATTAANGTTTTATGCGGCCTTCATGGATTTGGGGAAAGCATTTGAGAGCAGACAGACAAGAAATGTGGAAAATATTAATAATACTGTATAAAGTAAATGGGAAGCCGCTGAATGCCGTGAAGAGTATGTATGATGGTGCAAAGGCTGTAGTGCGTGTGGATAGCGAACTAAGTGAATTTTTCTACCTGAATGTTGGATTGAAACAGGGAAGTGTCATGTTTCCATGGTTGTTCAATCTGTATATGGACGGGGTTATAAAACAAATAGAAGCGGATGTCAGAGCGGCCCTAATGAGAGAGGGCAGCGTCTGCAAAACTTTGTTTCCATAATGGCACTGTATTAAGTAAAGACGAAGGGGAACTGCAGGCTTAGTGAATGAGTCTGGGAGTCTGTGTAAGAAACGGAATCTAAAGACGAATATTAGGAAAAGTAAAGTTGTTGTCTTCGAGAGGAAATCACTGAATGCACAGTAAGGTTGGATGATGAAGAAATGGAAAATGAGAGTACATTTAAATACTTGGGTAGTCTCATGTGTAGGGATGGAATTTTAGACGATGAAGTGCTTGAAAGATACCGACAGGGAAGAAAGGTTCCTCGTTCTCTGAAAAAAGTGATAATAGGGAAGTGACCATGGATGTAAAAAGGTCACTGCATGAACTCAAACGTATGGAAGCGACCCTTGGACCTTGTTGGATGGACACAAGTCATGAGAGCAGTGGAAATGATTGTCTGAGAGGAGCATGTCGAGTTACATGGAGAAACAGATTGACAAATGAGGTATTGAAGCAGTGTTGTGATGTGGATGCAATATGTGTTAGGGGAAATACACCGAAGTAGTTTAGACATGTGGAAAGGATGGAGAGCGTGACTAACGAGGGGAGTGGGACCAAGGATGAGAGAGAGAGAGAGAGAGAGAGAGAGAGAGAGAGAGAGAGAGAGAGAGAGAGAGAGAGAGAGAGAGAGAGAGAGAGGGGGCAGGGCGACATATAGGCGATTTGTTTGTGGCCACCCCTTACGGGATTATGGCGTCTAGCTGTAGGTAGATAAGTCTTTTAGTGGAATTTGAAAAAATATTGTGTACTAGTATTGCTTAACGTAATTACAGGAATTGTTTATGTACGAGTGAGTGTTGTTTGGCATAGGGGAAATTTTTATGCATCACTGACGTTCAGTGTAATTAAAAGAAATGTAATGCATGTGTTACTTGGCACAGGATACATTCAAGTATGAGTTTTGTTGGTGTAGTTAAAGGATTATATTTATGAGTGTTTCGTGTAGGCTAGTTATAGGAAATATGAGTGCTGTTTGGTGGTCAAGAAATATTTATGCATCAATGCTGTTCAGTGTAATTAGAAATGTTATGCGTGTTGTTTAGCGTGGCTGGAGGATACATTTAATAATGAGTGTTGTTAGTGTAGTTAGAGAATATGAGTGTTTGGTGTAGTCAGAGCAGACATAGGGTAATCGTAATCTGTAATCGATTGAGGATACATTTAATAATGAGTGTTCTTAGTGTAGTTAGAGAATATGAGTGTTTGGTGTAGTCAGAGCAGACATGGGGTAATAGTAATCTGTAATCGATTACAGACTTTTGTGTAATCGTAATCTGTAATAGATTACAGATTTTTGTTTAATCGTAATCGACTACTTAGGCATTTTTTTCCCAAAGTAATCACAGTCCTCTCATATTGTAATCGTAATCAGGATTACTTTTACGATTACAAGGCCCCAGACAAGGTTCTTCCTTACGTAGGCAATTCTTATCAAAATGATTTGCATTTAAGATATCCCTAGAAAATATCAGTTTTATATTACTGGATGATGTTTTTCCTTTTAAAAACTAACTTTAACTATTTACTTAGTGTCAAGTATAAACGAAACGTGCTCATAATTATATAGTGAATAACAGTACATGTAATCATGATTACTTCTTATGTAATAGTAATCGTAATCGATTACTCTTACTTATAATGTAATCATAATCGTAATCTGAAGTTTGCAAAGTAATCGTAATCGATTACAATACCCCTGTAATCGCCCCATCCCTGTCAGAGGAAATATGTATCAGTGTTCCTTATTGTAGTTTGAGGAAATATTTATGTACTGTGTATGAGTGAATGAAATCCAAGTGCCAGATAGCAACGATCGCATGACATTATGTATCAGTGTTCCTTCTTGTAGTCTGAGGAAATATTTATGTACTGTGTATTATGAGTGAATGAAATCCAAGTGCTAGATAGTAACGATCACATGACATTACGTCATTTGAAGGTATACTGTAGTCATGAGTAGGGAGGACACGGCAGAAAATAATCGGAAACTAATAAGGGGATTTTAGATTAAGTGAAGGATATGGAATGCCAATGATAAAACCTTACACTAATTATGCCATGAAACAAAATGTCTAATCTGACAGAAGAGGAAAGAAACGTTAATACCGACAAGAGGGGGAGGACAGAAAAGAGGACGGGAAGGAAAGATGGGAGGCAAAAGGGACCCTTTTAGTCGCCTCTTACGACAAGCAGGGATACTGGGGAAGTATTCTTTCCCCCCTTCCCCAGGGGGGTATTGTGTGAATGTTTTTTGCTGCAGTCAGATTGTATTTGTGTACAATTTCTATATATGAGCTTTGATGAAAATATGTATTATGAGCTCTGTCGTTAGAGGAAATATGAATTATCTACGTGTTGCTAGGTGTAGTTTGAGAAAATACTGTATACACATTTTAGTAACTATTTTCACCGTAATGTATTTTAATTATTACTTTGAACTCAACTGTATTTCCCTTGCAGTTCCCATATACATATATGAACTGGTCTTTTTCAAGTCTATTCTTACATAATGTATAAATATTTTAACAACTATATTTACCGTACTGTATTTTCATCCTTACATTGAACTCGAGTGCATTTTCCTTTCAGTTTCCATGTAAATATATGCACTGGCATTTTCAAGTCTGCTCTCTTATATACTCTTTTCCAGCTGATTTTCCAGGGAACCATCTTTTAACAGGTTTATTTTTACTGTAATGAATTTTCATAATTACTATGAGCTTAACTGCATTTTCCTTCAAGTTCTTGTTCACATATAAGCACCGGCATTTTCACGTCTGCTCTTACATTAATTCTTTATTTTCTCGCAAAAAACTGATTTCCCAGAGAACCACCATATTAACACTTACATCTACACAAGTGGAACACTAGCATTTTCATGTCAATAATTTCATACTCAGTTTCTAGCCTTATTAAACGTACCAGTAACAGATTTTAGCATTTTTGTTTTATTTAATGTAAAACTCACAATTTCATGTTTACTTTCAAGCCTTATTGAACGTAACTCTGAACATCCAGACGGAAGTACCATGCATAAAACTCATTGCTCTTTAGAGTGATTTCAGAACTGGACTCCCATGAAAGGAGTTGGATGCTAATGACTCAGTGTTGGTTGTGGGCAATATGAGGGCAGAAAAGGAAAAATTTAGTTGAGAGATGGAATGGGGTACAAAAAGTTAAGCATGGATAAAAAACATAAGTAATGATATCTCTGGCAGATGGCAGTACTGCAAGAAGCGTGTGGCCATGTGCAGTTTATCAAAAGAGTGTAGGGTGAGGGGAAAAACTTCATTTTGTGCAGTGTTCGTGATAAGTGGAAGTATAACGGATGTGGCATTAGAGGTAGGCTGCAGGATAGTGCTGATTTTGAGTGTGCGGCAGGTAACGGAAAACATGCAGCATAAAAGAGGTGGGAAATTATTCATTTTGCTCATCTCTTGAGTGCGTGGAGGATTTCCCTCTCTAGTAGAGGCCACAGGTGGGGGCAATTATCTCAGAAAGATAATCCCTCTTGGTGTAAGTGCAGTCTCATGAGGAAGACCAATGAATGAGACATGCTGCAGGAGAAGATCCCAACTTGGAAAGATGAACATAAGCACAATCTCCGCTGATAAAGCTAGTCTGGTGAAGACCCTAAAAGACTATTTAAGTTCTGTGCAATTCTTAAGGTCCAAGCCACTCAATGGGGCAACGTGGTTAACAATGGCGACATCAGTGGACCCTTCGGAGGAAGTACATAAACCAGCAGACTAGATCTGGGCACCGTCACGGGCAACGAGCCTTGGGATACACCAGTCTATTGTAGTTCTCCCTTCAGTATTATCCTTTCAGAGTTCAAGTTCACTATGCGTGGTACAAAGTTCCTAATACGAGACAAGACCCTTAGCAAGCCAGAAGCAATAGCGGTAACTACTTCACTCAAAGAAGCAGATCCTGTTGTGACAGGAGAATCATGTGTAAACAAGGAGCGAGAACATCCGTGGGAAATGGGATGTGGACAAATAATACCCGACTGTGGTGTTCCGAGTGCAGGAATGCAAACAAGCAGCTTCAATGTACTCAACACGGTCAATGGTCTGTTGACCAAGGAACACTTCCGCTACAGTTACAAGGTCGATGAGGTTGACGTTCAAGGAAATAATCGCATCTTCACATACTGAGCAACAGCACTCCTTGGCCATGTCTGATCATGATGTACTACATACGTTCATCTTGCAGTTACGTTCCTTTTACATCGCACGCGTAAAATGAAGATCACTTGCCTCCAATATTTTCCATACAGGAAAGGTCTTAGAGCTCAACAATTTTATAACTATGACAACTGGGCGCCCTGATGAAAAAATTATCCCTGAGATACCACAATATGCCTTGACCCATTTGAAGAAGGAAGGAACTTGTTTTATAAATTCATCTTTTGAGTTCATAGGTACATTCATTTCTGACTTCAGTTTTCAAAAATTTTAAAAATACTTTAGTTGGAAATATTTAACGTACAACAAAACTCATCTTGACAGTGTTCTGAAACTAAGTGATAAAAGCAACTCAAGGACAACTGGGCACCCTGATGAAAAAATTATCCCTTAGCTACCACAATATGCCTTGACCCATTTGAAGAAGCAAGGAACTTGTTTTATAAATTCATCTTTTGACTTCATAGGTACATTCATTTCTGACTTCAATTTTCAAAAATTTTAAAAATACTTTAGTCGGAAATATTTAACGTACAACCAAACTCATCTTGACAGTGTTTTGAAACCAAGAGATTAAAGCAACTCAAGGACATTGGTGAAACAGCAGTATTATTCATTTATGAAGAACAGACAGACGATGGCAAAACACATATGCTTAACAGTTAATATGAAAAATGCAATGAGGGCATATTCTCTGGTGAAAGGATAATTTTAACAATTTAAGCACTTGTTCCTACCAAACCAACATTACCTTTTTTGTCATTAAATATTGATACCGATTTTTTCCCCATACAAATAAGGGCACCGATTTTACTTTCTGCCTCAACATTACCTCTTTTGTCATTAAATACTGATACCGATTCACCCCCCCCCTCCCCATACAAATAATGGCACCGATTATACTCTGCCTCATTCTCTGCATCTTAAGGAATTGCTAGCAATTTGTAATTAATATTCTTTCCACTGCAAGTAGTGAAGGAAAAAAATCAAGTATGTAAATGCTTCATCTGTTCCCAACCATCTTCCATTCGCTATGATGCAGTTATCCTAAAAATCAACATAAAATATTATTGCACTAAGCGACATTTGTGAACAGAAAATACCGTACTCAAAATTTGCTCACACTTCTTACACAACCAACATGCAGTCAATGTTTCAACACTAGTAACATTTAAGGTAGGAATCACAACGTATTTCCTCTGACTCTGTCAATTAAGTGTTTAATCATATCCATCCCAAAACCTCTCTCATAATTTGTCCATTTACTCACACTTCCAATAATTCCTCGGTCTCCTCTCCATCCACCCTTCCCTAATCCTCCACCTCTCCCTACCATTCTAGTTCACTCTCATCACTACCATTCCCTAGTCGTCTATTCCATCCTCTCCTTCCATCATCTTCTCTTCCTCCTACTCATCCAATCTCTGGAACTCACTTCCCCAGAATAGTTTCCCCCCAAAGTTCAGGTTCAATTGTTACAGGTTTTTCATGAATAGAGGACGCCTGTAATGTGGTGTACGGGCTGTTTTTACTTTTCTTTTTTTTAATGTTTTTCCTTTCTGTTCATCTTGTTTATATAAAGAGAGAGAGAAAGATCTACACAAAGTCCAGTCATATCCAATCAATCTCTGCCCAAACTTCTCTCTCCCTACCAGTAGTCCACTGGGTTGGTTTCAAACTATAACTCCTACTACCTTCCACAATTCTTTACAGGGTCCTTCTTCCTGCTGACAAATCTCTTTCGACTAAGCCTCCCTAATCCCCTACCTCTCCCTACCATTCTTTCTAGTTCACTGTCACTCCCGATCATTTCATAGCAGTCTATCCCATCCTATCTTTCCCTATTCCTGGTACTCCAATTAATTCCCTGCAATGTCCCATCACACCCAACCAATCTCTGCCCACTTTATCTCTTCCTACCAATAGTTCACTGGGTTGGTTTCAGAGTAACTCCTGCTATTACTTCCCCTACTTTCCACAACTCTTCACATTTTTTTTTTTCTTGTTGAAACATCTCTCGACTAAGACTCAACAATTCTCTCTCTTCCTACTATTTTGTAGTCTATCACTCCAAATCATTCCTTAGTCGTCTACCCCATCCTATCCTTCTCTCATCCTCTCTTCCTACTCTTATCCAAGCCGAGTCCTGTCACATCCAGTCAATCTCCACCCAGACATAAACATTCTCCCTACCAGTAGTCCATTGGGTTGAGATTTCACACTAACTCCTGCTACTAACTTCCACAATTCTTTATGAGGCCTTTCTTCCTGCCGACAAATCTCACTCGATTAAGCATCCCTAATCTTCTCTCCCTATGATTGTTTCTAGATCACTCTCACTCCCTACTCGTTTATCCCATCCTATTACTCCCTCATTCTCCTACTCCCATCCAATCAATGCCGAGCCGTCACATTCAATCAATTTCTGCCCATACTTAACATTTCTCCCTACCAGTAGTCCACTGGGTTGGTTTCAGAGTATACTCCTACTACAATCATCCACAATTCTTTACGGGGTCTTCTCTCGACTAGGCGTAATCCTCTCCCTCTACCATTCTTTCTTGTTCGCTCCTAATCATTCCCTCGTCGTGTATCCTGTCATATCCTTTATTCATCCTCTCAAGTCGGTGCTTCAGTTCATTCCATCCAAAGCCTTGTACCATCCAATCAATCTCTGCCGACACTATCTCTCTATACCCGTAATCCATCAGCTTGGTTTCAGACTAACTCCTACTAATACCTTCCACAATTCTTTCAGAGGTCTTCCTTCCTCCTGACAAATTTCTCTCTCCTGACTAAACCTTCCTATTTCACTGTCATGACCATATGACCATTTCTTCCTCTCGTATCTCCTGAAACTCATTTCATTACATTCTATGAGTTCTTCATCCTGGCAAATTCCTCTCTCTCTCGACTAAACCTTCCTATTTCACTACCATGACCATTTCCTCTCGTCCTATCTCCAGACACTCATTCCAATACACATGACACTTTCAGGACAGGAAAATAAAGGACAAAAGTACAGCAGTCCTAAAATATGCCTAAACTGTCCCAAGGGTGAAAAACAGTAGATACCCGATAAGAAAAGATTAGGTTAGGCTACGGTTAGTTAGGTTAGATCAAGACTACAAATTAGGTGTTAATCATACTAGTCTCCTAATCATATAAAGTATCTACTGTTTTCCATCCCTAGACAGTCCTTTCACATTACAGTACGGGCATATTCGTCTCATTTTCTTGTCCTGGGTGTCATGGTGTGCGGTTTTATTTTTTTTTCCCATCTCAACCAATCACTCCAGACCAATCTTTCTGGTCTCCCAACTATTTTTTTAACTCTCCCTATCAATCATTCTCTCCAGACCAAACTGTGGTCTCTCAACTCCTACCAATCAATCATATCCTCCAGACCAACATGTTGTCTCCCAACAAAACTCCTCCTGCCAATCAATTTCTATCAATCATTCCCTCCAGACCAATCTTTCTGGTCTCCCAAATTTTTCTAAACTTTTACTACCAATCATTCCCTCCAGACCAATCTGTGGTCTCCCAACTAATGCAACTCATTTCAATCAATCATTTCCTCCAGACCAATCTTTCTGCTCTCCCAGCTAACATTTAACTCTAACCACCAATTATTCCTTACAGACCAATCTGGTCTGCAACCTACTCTCTCAACTCCTACCTATCAATTTCGATGAATCATTCCCTGCAGACCAATCTTTCTGGTCTCCCAACTAAATTTCTCAACTTACTACCAATCACTCCAGACCAATCATTCTGGTCTCCCAACTAATATTTCTTGACATCCTACCAATCATACCTTCAGACTAATCCTTCTGGTCTGCCACTAATTTCGACTTCTTACCAGTCACTCCAGACCAATTTTCTGGTCTCAATTTTTTCTTCACTTCCTACCAATCACTCCTGCCTTGCAAATAATCTTTCTTGATTCATACCAGTCACTCAAGACCAATGTTTCTGGTCTCCCACCTATTTTTTCTTGGTTCTTCCTATCATTACAACTCTTTCCCTCTCTCTGGTCTCACATCTGTCTTGACCTCATACCAATCACTCGACCAATCTTTCTGGTCTCCCACCTAATTGTTTTTTTTCTACTCTTCCTATCAATCATTCCCTTCAGACCTATCTCTGGTCTCCCAACAAATCTCCGAACTCCCCCTACCAATCAATTTCGTTCAATCATATCCTCCAGACCAATCTGTGATCTCCCAACTCCTCTTACGAATCAAGTTCGATCAATCATATCCTCCAGGCCAATCTGTGGTCTCCCAACTCCTCCAACCAATTTCGATCAATCACATCCTCCAGACCAATCTGTGGTCTCCCAACTCCTCCAACCAATATCGATCAATCATATCCTCCAGACCAATCTGTGGCCTCCCAACCCCTACCAATCACTTTCGTTCAATCATATCCAGACCAATTTGTGGTCTCCCAACTCTCCTACCAATCAATTCTGATCAATCATTTCCTCCAGACCAATCTTTATGGTATCCTAACTAATATTTCTTAACTCTTACTACCAATCATTCCCACCAGACCAACCTGTTGTCTCCCAACTAATCTCTCAACTCCTAACAATCATTTCCTCCAGACCAATTTTTCTGCTCTTCCAAATAGTCTTAAACTCCTACCAATCACTCTTGACCAATCTTTGTGGTCTCACCTATTTTTTGAAACTCTTCCTATCATTCCCTACGGACCTATCTGTGGTCTCCCAATTCCTCCTACCAATCAATTTCGATCAATCATTTCCTCCAGACCGACCTGTGGTTTCCCAACTCCAACCAATCAATATCGATCGATCATTTCAAGACCAATCTGTGGTCTCCCAACTCCTCCTACCAATCAACTTCGATCAATCATTCCCTCCAGATCAATCTGTGGTCTCCCTACTCCTATCAATTTCGATCAATCATATCCTCCAGACCAATCTGTGGTCTCCCAACTCCTAGCAATCAATATCGTTCAATTAATTCCTCCAGACCAATCTGTGGTCTACCAGCACATCCTAGCAATCAATTTCGATCAATCATATCCTCCAGACCAATCTGTGGTCTCTGAACTCCTAGCAATCAATATCGCTCAATTATTTCCTCCAGACCAATCTGGTCTGCCAACACCTACCAATCAATATCGTTCAATCATATCTACAGACCAATCTGTGGTCTCCCAACTCTTCTTATCCATCAATTTCGATCCATCATATCTTCCAGACCAATCTGTGGTCGCCCAACTCCTTGTATCAATCAATTACGATCCATCATATCCTCCAGACCAATCTGTGGTCTCCTAACTCCTCCTATCAATCAATCATTCACTCCAGACCAATCTGTGGTCTCCCAACTACACTCTCGACACCTACCAATCAATCTTTTCCTCCAGACTAATCTTTCATTGTCTCCCAACTAATATTTCTTCACTCTTCCTACCAATCATTCCTCCAGATTAATCCTTCTGGTCTGCCATTAATCTTGACTTCTTACCATTCACTCCAAACCAATTTTCTGGTCTCCCAGTTTTTTCCTCACTTCCTACTAATCACTCTGACATTCCAAATAATCTTTCTTGACTCATACCAATCACCACTGACCAACGTTTCTGGTCTGCCAACAATTTCTCTTGGCTCTTCCTATCATTACATCTCTTTCCCTCGAGACCAATCTTTCTGGTCTCCCAACTAATGTCGACCTACCAGTCACTCCAGACCAACCTTTCTGTGTGTTTCCTATGTCATTCCATTCCCTCCAGACCTATTTATGGTCTCCCAACTCCTACCAATCACTTTTGGTTAGTCATATGCTCCAGACGATTCTGTGGTCTCCCAACTCATCTTACCAATAAATTTCGATCAATCATTTCTTCCACACCCATCTGTGGTCTCCCAACTCCTACCAATAAATTTCGATCAATCATTTCCTCCAGACCAATCTGTGGTCTCCCAACTCTTCCTACCAATAAATTTCGATCAATCATTTCCACCAGACCAATCTGTGGTCTCCCAACTCTTACCAATAAATTTTGATCAATCATTTCCTCCAGACCAATCTGTGGTCTCCCAACTACCAATAAATTTTAAGCATTTCCGGACCAATCTGTGGTCTCCCAACTCCTACCAATAAATTTCAATCAATCATTTCAACCAGACAAATCTGCGGTCTCCCAACTCCTACCAATAAATTTCGATCAATCATTTCCTCCAGACCAGTCTCTGGTCTCCCAACTCCTACAAATAAATTTCAATCATTTCCTCCAGGCCAGTCTCTGGTCTCCCAACTCCTCATACCAATAAATTTAGATCAATCATATCCTCCACACCAGTCTGTGGTCTCTCAACTCCTCCTACCAAAACATTTCCATCAGTCATTTCCTCCAGACCAGTCTCTGGTCTCCCAACTCCTCCTACCAATAAATTTCGATCAATCATTTCCTCCAGGCCAATCTGTGGTCTCCCAACGCCTCCTACCAATAAATTTCTATAATCATATCCTCGAGACCAGTCTGTGGTCCCCCAACTCCTACCAATAAATTTCGATCAATCATTTCCTCCAGACCAATCTGTGGTCTCCCAACTCTTCCTACCAATAAATTTCGATCAGTCACGTCCTCCGGACCAATCTGTGGCTCTCAACTCCTACCATTAAATATCGATTATATCATTTCCTCCAGACTATTCTGTGGCTCTCAGCTTCTCCTATCAATCAAGTCCTCCAGCCCAATCTTTCTGGTCTCCCAACTAATATTCCTTGACTCTTACTACTAATCATTCCCTCCAGCCCAATCTTTCTGGTCTCCCAACTAAAATATAATAACTTACTACCAATCACTCCCTCCAGACCAATCTTTCTGGTCTCCCAACTAATTTTTAACTCTATCAATCATTCCCTCCACACCAATTTGTGGTCTCCCAACGAATCTCTCAGCTCCTATCCATCAGTCATTCCCTCCAGACCAATCCGTGGTCTCCCACCTGACCTCCCAACTCCTATCCATCAATCATTCCCTCCAGACCAATCTCTCTGGTCTCCTAATACCGACTCTTCCTAGCAATCACTTACTCCAGACCAATTTTTCTGGTTTCCCACCTAATCTTTCTTGACTCTTCCTGCCAGTCATCCCCTCCAGAGCTAACTTTGTGGTCTCCCAACAAATCTCGACCAATCTTTCTGGTCTCTACTAATCTCTCGATTCCTATCCTCCGATCTCAACCAATTATTTTCTCTACACCAATCTTTGGTCTCACCTAACCTATTTTGACTTTTCCTGTCAGTGATCCTCCAGATGAATCCTTCTCGTCTGCCAGCCTATCTCTTGACTCTTCCTTACCAGTCACTCCAGACCAATGGTCCAGTCTCCCAGCTAATTTTCTCTAGACTCCTGTCATCAATTTCGACCAATCATTTCCTCCAGATCAATCTTTGGTCTCGCCTAGTCTATCTTGTCTGTCAATCATTCGTCCAAAAAAAAAAAAAAAATCCTTCCGATCTGCCAGCTAATCTGACTCTTTTTACCAATCACTCCAGACCAACTTTCTGGTCTCAACTTTTTTCTTGGCTTCCTGCGAGTTACTCTAGACCAATCATTTTGGCCTCCCAAATGGTATTTCTTGATATCATACCAACCACTCTACACCAATCGTTTCAGGTCTCCCACCAATTTTCTGGTCTCAACTTATTTTCTCTTGGCTTCCTGCGAGTCACTCTAGACCAATCATTTTGGCCTCCCAACTGGTATTTCTTGATTTCATACCAATCACTCTAAACCAATCCTTTCAGGTTTCTCACCTAATCCTTTCTTGACTTTCTATCAATCATTACTCCAGAATAATCCTTCTGGACTCCCAATTAATCCCTTGATTCCATAACAATCACTCCAGACCAATTTCTGGTCTCCCAACAATTATTTTTCTTGACTTTCTCATTCATTCTAGCCTTCCAATTAATCTTTTGTGACTCCCTGCCAGTCGTCCGCTCCATACTAACCACTCTTGATTCAAGGCTTTCACTAAATCTCAGATTTTGGGAGTCCTGACTTCTGATCCTTTAATTTGGTTGTCGCAGCTTAAAATTTTGGAAGTTAACTTTGCCGAGGAGATACACGTGCCAAAAGCATATGCGTAAGCCGGTTGAAAGTGCCCAGGGCGGTAGTCACCGGATGTACAGAACGAAAATCGATAATTAGCTGCTGTAATGATATCCTGGGCTCAATATTACGTAACGAATTGGTCATTTTATACACAGCGTGGTATGCCCGGCGATCTGATTTTAGGCGTACGCTCAGGAATGTGGGAGTCACTGGGACTTCGTTGATATCGGCCGTACCGCAGCACCTGTAGGAGGTAGTATAATCCACTAACGGACGCCCTGTTGATTCATACCAGTCACTCCAGATCAACTTTTCTTGTCTCCCAAATACTCTCCTGACTTCCAGCCAATCACTCCAGACCAAATTTTCTGGTACCAACTAAGCTTTGACATCTGTCTACCGATCTTTCAAGACCAGTCATACCCTCCAGACCAAATTTTCTGGTCCCCCAACTAAGCTTTGACTTCTCCCTACCGATCTTTCAAGACCAACCATACCCTCCAGACCAATCTTTGTGGTCTCCCAAAGAATACCTGTTCTTCCTACCAATCCGGTCTCTCAACTAATATTTCCTTAACTTCCTGCCAATCACTTACTTCAGATCAAACTTTCAGACCTCTAAATCGCTATTGACTTCCTACGAATCACTCCAGACCAATATTTCTGGTCCACCAACTAAGCTTTGACTTTCCTTCCTATCGACCTTTCAAGACTAATCATACCCTCCAGACCACTCTTTCTGGTCTCCCAAATATTATCTCGATTCTTATTCCTCTTGCCGGTCTCTCACCTATTTTTTTTCTTAACTTCCTGCCAATCACTCATTTCAGACCAATTTTTCTGGTCTCCCAACAAATCCCTACTGACTACCAATCACTCCAGACCAATCTTTCTGGTCTCCCAACAAGTGCCAGACTTTCCACCAATCACTCCAGACCAATCTTTCTGGTTTTCGCAACAAATTACCATTGACTTTCCACCAATCACTCCAGACCAATCTTTCTGGTCTCTCAACTGATCTTTCTCATCTCTTCTAGCCAGTCTTTCCATCTCCCAAGTCACTATGTCCTCTGCCATCAGAATGCCGTCTCTCCAACTCACACTACGCTCGTTTACCCTATCCAGTACATCCTTGGTCTAATTTCAGCTGTATCATCTCATCCTATTATTCAACTGCTTCATTAAATTTATTTTAATTTCTCATAAAGTTAGTGTCATTCATCTGCTTCACCTAATCTGTAGTTTTAATTCCCTACGAATGCCAACTGCCAAATTTTAAGATAACTCAGACTTCTCGTAGGGGTGCCAATCGCAACACTTAACGAACAATCAGATGTTTCACCATATCAGTATATTTTTGTCTTGCCAGTCGCCTATTTTAAAATTATTGAACTGCTCCACCTCTGTAATTATTTCTCATACGGATGCACAGTCGCCATATTTCACATTCAACTGCTTCAAATTATTTGGATGGAAACATTGGATGCACAGTGCATAATGAACTTGAGACCATGATACTTCATGAACAATGCACAATGAACAACTTATCACGCTGGGGCTGGTACGAAATAATTCACGATCGAGCATATGTGACCCAGGTGCTGGTTTTCATGATGGTCGCAGTGAATGTCGGCTTTAAAAGAAGCATAAATCATACCTTTTTTTGTTACTGATTCTACAGTAATCATATATTCACACCATAAGAGTGGAGAAGATTTGTATGTGGGAAGCCTTCCCACACATGAGTACTGTACTCTATCCAGGTGCGAAGAGTTAGTGCCCCTCCCCGTAAAACAACTCAAAGACAAACGACCACCCCTTACGGGATTATGGTGTCTGACTGTAGGTAAATAAAGTCTACAACTGTGCAGGAGTAAAGAAGGCACAAGGTTGGTCTAGAATTTACAAAAGATGTAATGTTATCTTTCCAAGGTAAATCCCGAGAGAATGAAACCTCAAGTATCTTCAATGATTATGCAGGATCGAGGTGGATATTAGGGGAAATGTTTATGTATGCCTGTTGTTTTGATAAGTGGAAATATTTATATATGACTTATTTTGGTTAATTTGAGGAAATATCTAGGCTACGTATCAATAATTTACAGTAACTTATTTAAACCATCACTACCACGAACTTAACTGCATTTTCCGCGCAGTTCCCAATCAAAGAAAGTGGTATTTTCCGATGTCTCTTGATGCATGCTCAATGATTGTGGTATTCCATTATGTTGTGCAACTGGCACACTCCACAAGTGGATTCCACTACCACAAACACAACTGCATTGTCCCTGCAGTTCCCAATTAAAGAAAGTGGCAATTTCAGATCTGCCTCTTAAACTGGCATGCTCAAACAATTATTGTGGCATTCCACATACTGTGCAATTGGCACACTCCGTAAGTGGATTCCACAATTTGTCCAAATGCAGTCTCAATTGTGATGATATTAAGAAGCGTAACCTACCACTGGAACAGAAAACAACTGCAAAGGCACCTTCTTGAGCTTCACATCTTTTCCACAATTTTGGCATTTCAGGATCGCAGATATGTGAAATCATACAACTGTGGATTCACCATTTTGTTTAAGCATATTGACCAGCGTCGAATGCAACTCGAGTTGCCTGTATTTTTTGTTTACGTATACGATCATTATTCACATTTTAACAAAAGACGAACCTCCATAGAGAAGCACCTTACTTACACTTATTTCTACACAATAAAACACAGGCATTTTCATTTTTCACACATTTACTCATTTTCTAGCTAGGGATGGCCGAGTTGGACGTTCATGGGTTCCCGAGTGATACCCACTTTAAATGTAACTCACATTTTAACTTTTTGTCTTGCCTTATTCAACATAACACACTTCAACTTTTCTAACGTCATTCAGCATACCACTTTCAATTCAGTATTTGTTTTCTTGCCTCACTTAACGTATTACTTTCACTATAGCGTTTGTTTCTAACTTTAACATAGCCATTTCGATGTCGAAGCATCATACTCAAACTTTACTTCTGAATGGTAATCCTTTCTTGTGCTACATTTATGCTTGCCAATAACTGTTTGGACCTCCATGGGTCCCCGAGTGATAACCGCTTTAAATGTAACTCACATTTTAACTTTTTGTCTTGCCTTATTCAACTTATTTTCTAGCCTGTCAGCACAACACTTTCAATTTAGTATATGTTTCTTGCCTCACTTAACGTAACTATAGCGGTTATTTCTAGCATTAACACAGCCATTTCTATATGTAAGCATCGTACTCAAACTTTACTTCTGTACTGGTAGATCCTTTTCCCTGCTATATTTACGCTCGACAATAACTTTTCTTTATTTACAATTAAGTTTCAGCTTTAACACAGCATTTTCCACACGAAAGTATCATACCCAAACTTTATTTCTGCACTGGTATATTCTTTCCTGTGATATATTTACAATTGCCAGTAACTGTTCTTTATTTAAACTTAACACTTACACATTTTCTACACTCCTAATCGGTCTAGGATCTGCATATTGAAGCACAATATTTACACGTAATGCATCACTTATGGCTCCTTTATTAACACACTTTATAATCACTTAACACTTGTTTTTCTTATTTTACTTCCATTTTAGTTTCCGAACACAGCAGCACCATACATAAACTTACTGTACCCATAATGGTTCCTTATTAACTGATCCACTTTTTCTATATTTATTCTAACAATAACACTTAATTCTTCCATTTCTAGTCAGTCTTGCTTCTCACATTTCCACATCAGTTTTCATGTTTGGCCAACTAGACCACCTGGATACAATGTCTTTTTTCACCTTAAATTAAGATCTGTTATCTTACAAGCTTTGCATCTAGTCAACTACTTTCGCCTAATTTTAAAATCCTGTATCAACACTCTCAGTCTAACTTTGCCCAAGTCCAATTTTTCCGAACAACTCCTTCCAGTTCTCTTTTCACCATAACTCCCACTCTCACTTACCTGATCGTTTCCCTCTCAACCATAGTCTTCTGTACATCACTCACAGCCAGTTTATCTCATCGCCTACCTTCTAATTCTTCCAGCATTTTCTCCTCAAAAACGAATTTCAATCACTCCTCCAGACTTAACTTTTGCTAGTCTTCCCACTTGACCCTACCTTCCAGCCTTCCTCTCCCAATCTACTCTTCCTTTCACTTTCTACCAATCATTCATCCTCTCTTCCACCTAACCACTACATCCTTTCTCTCATTTACTCCCAGTCACTCCCGAATCATTACCCTCTTCCACCTAACAAAAATCCTGTCATTTACTCAAAAATATTCAATCCTACGTCATTCCCCTTTCTTTCATCTAACCAATCCATCATTCCTTTCGCATACTCCCAAACAATTATTCTTGAGTCATCCCCTCAAGTACTCATTCCTTTGTTGTCACTCTCGTACCTAATTTGCTTTGTCCTAGCTCTCACCCATTCAGTACAAAAATTAATCTCGCTCCCAATCCATCTGTGCTCAATCTGATCTCTTGTCTCCCAAATACTCCCTAGCACTGTCCTTTCCCCCACATATACCCCCACCCCTCTCTCTCTCACTTTAATAATCCTTTCAGTTCACCATCACAGTACTTCCCCAACTCTATCCAAATCTCCAGTAGCCAATCCATCTCTTACCGTCATGTATTTTTTTCCTAGTATTTTCCTTCATGCCAGTCTCTATTCTCACTCTTATTAACCTTGGTCTCTTGTTTACTTATGAGGATACATTTATTAACGAGAGTTACTTGGTGTATTTAAGGCAAATATACATGTACTGAAGAATTAATTTTTCTTTAATGTATCTACACCATCCTTACCACAAAGTAAACTGAATATTCTTCGCAGTTCATCTCCCTCCCACACACTCACTGGTATTTTCATTTTTTTAAGAATAACACTGAATTTCCACACAAAAGCACCTTCCTTGTGCTTATTTCAACGCAAGTGGAACACTGACATTTCCATGCCTTAAATTTTAACTTATTTTCTAAGTTTACTTACAAGACACTTACACTCTTGTTTATTTTCTAGCCTTATGGAATGTAAAAATTTCACTAACGGTTTTTTCCTTAGCACAGCATAATTTTCACTTTAAAGTTTAATTTTAGTCTGAGGTAACGCAACACTATTTTCATAGAGAAGCACCTATACTTCAACTTATTTCTTTGCACAGGTGGGTCCTCTCTCACTATAGTTACACCAACAATAACTTTCCTTTATTTACACTTAATGCTTACAAATTTTCTGCATTTCTGGTCAATGTCCAGGTTCTGCGCATGGAAGCTACACCCTTAAGTTTACTTAACGAGGCACTTACATTTTCCTTATTTTCTCGCCATATTCAACGTAAAACTTTCACTTTTAACGATTTATTTTCTATCAGCTGCATAACTTGCACATTAATGTTTACTTTTAGCAGAGCTAACAACACTAAATTTTCATACAAAAGCACATATAGATCAATCCCCCCCCCCCGGCACGTGGGTCCTATCCTTCACTAGATTTACACTGACAGTAACTCGCCTTCATTTACACACAATGCTTAAATATTTTCTGGTAAACGTCCAGGTTCTGCACATGGAAGCTACACTTACTGCACAATTACAGTCTTTTTTGACAATACAGTATCTTCATATTGATTTATACTCTCATATTTACACTTTAGTTTCAACACACACAGGCACCAAATATACACTTACTACACAACCAGCGCCTCTTACACTATTTATCCCGATTTACTTATTTTCTATAATAATGTAACTCCATCTTGTGCAGTATTTGGGATAAGTGGGTACATACAATATGTAGTGGTTTTGGGGGCAGACTACAAGAAAATGCTGATTTCGTGTGTGCGATATGTTGGGGATAGCGTCAAGAGATGTCGCGTGTGATAGGACTGATATTGCTGGTGTCCCGTGAGTGAAGGAGTTTTGTTATATGGGAGACATGTTATGTGCCATAGAAGGTGTTCAGGTCTGCAGAATTTGAGAGAAGTGCAAAATTTCCGCTGCCCAGCCTGCATAAGAGAGGCGGAGGGAGATGAAGCAGAGGATGCGCTAGAGGTGAATGGGGGGCACACTACAGGAAGTGCAGCAGTTCTGCTATCTAGGAGATATATTGGACTGCGAAGTAGGGGTGGAGAGATCAGTTAGAACAAGAGTGGTGGCAGCATGGTTAAAGTGGAAGGAAACAGCTAGCCTATTGGTCAACAAACACATACCACAGAGACAGAAGTAAAATATATGAGGCCTGCATTAGACCAGTATTGATATATGGTGCTGAAACATGGGCTTTGACAGATAGACTGATGAATGTTCTGAGGAGTACTGATCGTAGAATGTTAAGATACATGGCAGGAGTGAGATGGGAGGACAGAGTTTTGAGTGAGGAGGTAGCCAGAAGATGCGGGATGAAGGATCTCGATATCATCTTGAGGCAGAAGCGGCTTAGATGGTTTGATCACGTGAGGAGGAGTGAGGAAGGGAGCTGTGTGAGAATAGCAGAGAAACTGGAAGTGGTGGGACGTCGAACGCCAGGAAGACCTAAGAAGACCTGGAAAAGTGTTGTAACGCAAGATATGGAAAGACTGGGTATTGGAGAAGATTTAATCCAGGATAGGAAGGAGTGGAGAAAAGCCATCGCACGTCCAACCCCAGTTTGAATATGAGAACAGGAGGACGAAAAACGATGATGATGATGATGATGATGATGAGACATGTTATGTGCTGGAAGTTGGGCTGGAACTAGCTCTGTGGCTAGCGTAAGAAGTGGTTGAAAGAAGCTCAGAGAGATGTTGCCTCTCCTAACACTGAGAACGTTCTTCCTCTGTGCTTAGACATCTTCGTAAGCAGCCTGTGTTAGGAATGTAATGCTCTCAGGGAATGAGACCCGGGCAGTAGAGAAGAAGGATATTTGTAGGATCAAGCGTACAGAAATTAAAATGTTTAGCTGGATGAGTAGTGTCTGTGAATGTTTTTTTTTTT
>JAGKTI010001437.1:0-24283 GCA_018397915.1 Birgus latro | reverse complement strand
CGGGGATAGTGTTGCAAGAGGCAGACCGAAAAAGACCTGGAACGAGGCCACACAGTGTGACCGCAGCGATAAGGAACTGAACCGGGAAGCTGTAAGATATCGAGAAACGTGAAGAGTTGCCATTAGGTGACCAAGGCCGACACATGCATGCTGAAGCCTTTGACACGATACTATGTGCATTTCTAGTTGCTAGTATTTACTATCCACATCAGCTTTTCACGTGGTTTGGCTCCTGCAACACTTAGGTGTACTGTCATTTTTAACTTTAATATGTCTCACAAACTATGCACTCTGCAGTTTATGTCTGACCGTAAAGATCTATATCACACAGGTATCTCACTTTCTCTTCCTCTCAGTCACGCTTTGTTCAATCCAATCTATGCCCTACCCAATCCTTGCAGACCCTTTAATGGCCATTAACTCCTAATCTCTTGCAACCAAATCCATCTGAACATCAAACACTCAGTTTTCCCCATCATGTCTCCCTACCAAACATTCCTCCATCCTCTCATTCTCAAAAAAAAAAAAAAAAAAAAAAAAAAAAAAAAAAAAAAAAAAAAAAATCCTTTGCGTCGTTCTCTAGATTCTCTCTTCCTGATGTCATTGCTGTCTTCATTTGTAATTATAACTTTCATTCCTTCCAGTCCAAACGTTTTCTCACGACCAATACACCCACTAATCGACCGCCTATATCATCTACACTCATTCTCTTTTCTCATTACTATACCTTCCACTCTCTCTTCTACCCAATTAAGTTCCATTTTTCTCGACTAAACTACCCTTCCACTGATAACCTGCAGAGAGAGCTCTACTTCAGGATAAACCTAAAGTACATGAGCCTACTTCAGGGTAAACCCGAAGTATGGGGGTGGGAATCATTGGGTCCCTTCTTGAGGATAAACCCCCAAGAAGAGGAGTAGACCAACTGGGAGATCAATTCAGGGTGGATCACAGCAGGAAAGCGGAGTGAGCAACCCAAGGGGTTTCCACCTCGCAGGTTCCACGGGGTCAGTGTCAAACCTTTCCCATTTATCCCAAATGGTTACACAGTACTCAGAACGATCCCTTCCACTCAAGCGGACAATCGAGAACCCATTCCAACCTGCTGATCCCCAAACCAGAACGTTCACCCCACAGCAGCACCACCCAAACCCAATCCACCCACTTCTACCTGATTTTGCACCCTGATGAGGAGTGCTCCCCAGGCATTTTCAGCTCTCTATTTTTACTCTCTACAAACTATACCTGGTTCTCTCTTCCAACCTTTCACTCATCTTTCTCAAATAATCCTTCCCTATTATCTCCTGACCAATCATTCAAGTCTCTCTTTCTTCTAACATCAATATCAATCATTCTAATCTTTCTCTCTCTTGAAACATCAATTTCAATCACTCTAATCTCTCTCGACATATCAGTATCAATTATTCCAGTCTCTAGACAAATTTTAATAGCATCTCTTATCATTTCATTCTCCCCTTCACCTGATATCAATTTCAGTCATTCTAGTCTCTCTCCTAACATCGTATGTCAATCATTCTAGTGTCTCTCTCCTGACATCACTATCAATTATTATAGTCCCTCTTTTTCCTGGCATAACAACTGCTCTAGTGCCCTATACTTAACACGCCCTCACCAGTCGTCAATACAAACTTGTCAACAGTCCATTCCATTCCAACCACTGTGTGCCAAAACATCGTCATTCTTCCTGTCATTATTCTCACTTCTAACCACGTCTTTTGTCCAATATCCCAGACAATTCACAAAAATTAATTTCACTCGACATATCTAAACACTATCTCCCTATGCAATCCTTCCTGTCCTTTCCTCCGCACACAGCTCTTTCTCTCTCGGCCTGGTGATCCATTCAGTTCATAATCACTATCAGTCCTTTTCCCATTCTTCTTTTTCCCCACTTCACGACCTCAATTCACCTCATGCTTCCATTCATTTTGTTCCTGTGTTCTTTTACGCCAGTCTCTTGATTCACTCTCATAAATTTTTAAAGAGTTGTTCTGTGATAGGAGGAATCTTTAGGTACAAGTGTCTTTTAGTGGGGAAAGCCCCAAGAATTAATGGAGTGTGTAGCGAAATGCTGAAGCACGGAGGACAAATAATAGTAGAATGGATGTGCAGACTGACCAGGAGGAAGGTCGAGTTCCTGGGGATTGGAAATAGGTACAATCATTCCCCTGTACAAAGGAAAAAGGGAAAAAAAGAAGTACTGTATGTGGTTATCATCGTAGGGTAAATGGAAAAGTATATGGCAAGATAGCTATAGATAAAGTTAGGGAAATAAGAGGAATTAATTGGAGAAGAACCGGGAGATTTTAAGAATGAAAGTGGTTGTGTAGATCAGACATTCATCCTAAGATCTTTAGTAGAAAAGTTTCCAGAGACGGCGAAGAAGTTTTATGTGGTCTTCATGGATTTGAGGACAGCATGAGAGTGGATAGACAAGGAATGTGGAAATTATTAAGAATATATGAAGTAAATGGGAAGCCAAGAAAATATGAAGTAAATGGGAAGCCACTGAATGTCGTGAAGAGTATTTGGGGAGGCGGTAGCTCGATCGGTAGAGAGCTGGCTTGCAGTCCCGAGGGACCCAGGTTCGAATCCTCGCTGGTGCAGGGAACAGTTTAAGGATTTGAATTTCATTAAATCAGGCTTTACTGATCTACCAGGAGACCCGCCGACATGTCGTAAAAATGACCCCGCTAATACCAATACACCAGTCCTGTATGAGACAGCCCTAGCATGTATTCAATATGGACGGTGGGTGTTAAGCGCCCAAGTGGTGACATGTAGATTGTAGGAGGACGACTGGGCCTTGATAGCAGGCTGTGAAGCCTATGCCCAGAGTCGGACACATAAAAAAAAAAAAAGTATGATGGTGCAAAGGCTGTAGTGTGGATAGTGAACTGAGTGAATTTTCCTACTTGAATGTTGGATTGAAACAGGGGTGTCATGTTTCCATGGTTGTTCAGTCTGTATATACATGGGGTTATAAAACAAATAGAAGATAGGGCAGTGGATGCTGGAGCGGCCCAAATGAGTGAGGGCAACGTGAAACTTCCTGTTCTGTTGTCTGCAGAATGGCACTGTATTAAGAAAAGACGAAGGGGAACTGTAAGGGTTGGTGGATGAGTCTGGGAGTGTGTGTGTAAGAAACGGAATCTAAAGGTGAATATTAGGAAAAGTAAAGTTGTGGTTCTCGAGGGGAATGAAGTGCACAGTAAGGATGGATGATGAAGAAATGGAATATGAGTACATATAAATACTTGGGTAGTGTCATATGTATGGATGGAATTTTAGAGGATGAAGTGCTTGAAAGATATCGACAGGGAAGAAAGGTTGCTCGTTCTCTGAAAGAAGTGATAAGGAAGAGGGAAGTGACCATGGATGTAAAAAGGTCACTGCATGAACTCTAACGTATGGAAACCAACCCTGGACTTTGCTGGATGGATCATGAATGAGAGCAAGAGAATGATTATTTGACAGGAGCATGTCGAGTTACATGGAGAAACAGACTGATAAATGAGGTATTGAAGCAGCGCTGTGGTGTGGATGTGGATGCAATAAGTGTTAGGGGAAATACACCGAAGTAGTTTAGACATGTGGAAAAGATGGAGAGCGCGACTAACGAGGGGAGTGGGACCGAGGATGAGATGGAGGGATGGAGTGGAGAATTACCCCCCCCCCCCCGGGACATATAGGCGATTTGTTTGTGACCACCCCTTACGGGATTATGGCGTCTAGCTGTAGGTAGATAAGTAGCTGTAGGTAGATAAGTCTTTTAGTGGAATTTGAAAAAATATCGTGTAATAGTATTGCTTAACGTAGTTACAGGAATTGTTTATGTACGATTGAGTGTTGTTTGGCATAGAGAAAATTTTTATGCACCACTGACGTTCACTGTAATAAAAGAAATGTAATGCATGTGTTACTTGGCACAGAGGATACATTCAAGTATGAGTGTTGTTGATGTAGTTAAAGGATTATATTTATGAGTGTCTGGTGTAGTTATAGGAAATATGAGTGCTGTTTGGTGGTCATAAAAAATATTTATGCATCAATGCTGATATGTGTAATTAGAAATGTTATGAGTGTTGTTTATCGTGGTTGGAGGATATGTTTAATAATGAGTGTTGTTAGTGTAGTTAAAGAATATGAGTGTTTGGTGTAGACAGAGCAGACATGGGGTAATCGTAATCTGTAATTGTAATTGACTGTAATCGATTATAGACTTTTGTGTAATAATAATCAATTACTCAGGCATTTTTTTCAAAGTAATCGCAATCGTAATTGATTACTCTCATACTGTAATCGTAATCATGGTTACTTTTACGATTACAAGGCCCCAGATAAGGTTCCTTACGCAGGCAATTCTTATTAAAATGATTTGCATATAAGATATATATCCCTTGAAAATATCAGTTTTATATTACTGGACGATGATTTTGTGTTTAAAAACTAACTTCAGCTATTTACTTAATCAATGTCAAGTATAAAAGAAACGTGCACACAATTATACAGTGCATAACAGTACATGTAATCATGATTACTTCTTATGTAATCGTAATAGTATTCGATTACTCTTACTTTTACTGTAATCACAATCGTAACCTGAAGTTTGCAAAGTAATCGTAATCGATTACAATACCCCTGTAATCGCCCCATGCCTGTCGGAGGAAATATGTATCAGTGTTTCTTATTGTAGTTTGAGGAAATATTTATGTACTGTGTGTGAGTGAATGAAATCCAAGTGCCAGATACCAACGATCGCATGACATTACGTTACTTGAATGTATACTGTAGTCATCAGTAGGGAGGACACGGCAGAAAATAATCGGAAACTAATAATGGGATTTTAGATTAGGTGAAGGATATGGAATGCCAATGATAAAACCTTACACTAATTATGCCATGAAACCAAATGTCTAATCTGATAGAAGAGGGATGAAAACACGGAAATACCAAGAAGAGAGGGAGGACAGAAAAGAGGACAGGAAGGAAAGATGGGAGGCAAAAAGGACCCTTTTAGTCGCCTCTTACGACAAGCAGGGATACTGGGGAAGTATTCTTCCCCCCTTCCCCAGGTGGGTATTGTTTGCACTCAGACTGTATTGTGTGTACAATTTCTATACATGAGCTTTGCTGAAAATATGTTATGAGCTCTTTGTAGTTAAGAGGAAATATGAATTATCTACCAGTGTTGCTTGGTGTACTTTGAGAAAATACTGTATACACATTTTAATAACTATTTTTACCGTAATGTATTTTAATCATTACTTTGAACTCAACTGCATTTTCCTTGCAGTTCACATACACATATGAACTAGTGTTTTCAAGTATGCTCTTAAATAATGTATAAATATTTAACAACTGTATTTACCATACTGTATTTTCATCTTTACTTTGAACTATAGTTCATTTTCATTGCAGTATCCATACACATATATGCTCTGGCATTTTCAAGTCTGCTCTTTTCCAGCTGATTTTTCAGGGAACCACCTTTTAATAGGTTAATTTTTACTACAATGAATTTTCATAATTACTATGAGCTTAACTGCATTTTCCTTGCAGTTCCTGTTCACATATAAGCACTGGCATTTTCAAGTCTGCTCTTATATTAATTCTTTATTTTCTAGCATAAAAATTATTTCCCACAGAACCATCGTATTAACACTTACATCTACACAAGTGGAACAAGCATTTTCATGTCACCAATTTCATACTCAGTTTCTAGCCTTGTTAAACGTACCAGTAACAGATTTTAGCATTTTTCTGCTATATTTAATGTAAAACTCACAATTTCATGTTTACTTTCAAGCCTTATTGAACGTAACTCTGAATATCTAGATGGAAGTACCATGCATAAAACTCATTGCTCTTTAGAGTGATTTCAGAACTGGACTCCCATGAGAAGAGTTGTATGCTGATGAGTTAGTGTTGGTTGTGGGCAATATGAGGACAGAAAAGGAAAAATTTAGTTGAGAGATGGAATGGGATGTAAAAGTATTGGAAGAGGCGTGTGGCCATGTGCAGTTTATCAAAAGGGTGTAGGGTGAGGGGAAAAACTTCATTTTGTGCAGTGTTCGTGATAAGTGGATGTATAATAGGTGTGGCATTAGAGGTAGGATGCAGGATAGTGCTGACTTTGAGTGCGCTGTAAGTAACGGAAAACATACAGCATAAAAGAGGTGGGAAATTATTCATTTTGCTTGTCTCTTGAGTGCGTGGAGGATTTCCCTCTCTAGTAGAGGCCACAGGTGGGGGCAATTATCTCAGTAAGATAATTCTTCTTGGTGTAAGTGCAGTCTCATGAGGGAGACCAATGAATGAGACATGCAGCAGGAGATCACAACTTGGAAAGATGAACATGAAGCACAATCTCCACTGATAAAGCTAGGCTGGTGAAGACCCTAAAAGACTATTTTAGTTCTGGGCAATTCTTAAGGTCCAAGCCACTCAATGGGGCAACGTGGTTAACAATGGCGACATCCGTGGACCCTTAGAAGGAAGTATATATATAAAAAAAAAAAAAGCAGACTAGATCTGGGGGGCAACGAGCCTTGGGATACAGCAGTCTATCGAAGATTTCTCTTCAGTAGTATTTTTTCAGAGTTCAGGTTCATTATGGGTGGCACAAAGTTCCTAATACAAGACCCATAGCAAGCCAGAAGCAATAGCGGTAACTACTTCACTCAAAGAAGCAGATCCTGTTGTGACAGGAGAATCATGTGTAAACAAGGAGCGAGAACATCCGTGGGAAATGGGATGTGGACAAATAATACCAGACTGTGGTGTTCTGGGTGCAGGTATGCAAACAAGCGGCCTCAATGTACCCAACAAGGGAACATTTCCGCTACAGTTTCAAGGTCGCTGAGGTTGACGTTCAAGGAAATAATCGTATCTTGACGTACTGATAGGATGCAACAGCACTCCTTAGCCATGTCTGATCACGATGTACTACATACGTTCATGTGGCAGTTAAGTTCCTCTTACATCGCACGTGTAAAATTAAGATCTCTTGCCACCAATATTTTCCATTTAGGAAAGGTCTTAGAGCTGAACAATATTATAACTATAACAACTGGGCACCCTGTTGAAAAAATTATCCCTAAGCTACTACAATATCCCTTGACTCATTTCAAAGAAACAAGGAACTTGTCTTTTATATATTCAACTTTTGACTTCATAGGTACATTCGTTTCTGATTTCAAATGTCAACAAATTGTAAAATACTTTAGTCGGAAATATTTAACGTACAGCCAAACTCATCTTAGTGTTCTAAAACCAAGAGATAAAGGCAATTCAAGGACTAAGGTGGGACAGCAGTACTATTCATTTATGAAGAAGACAGACGGTGGCAAGACACGTATGCTTAATAGGTAATATGAAAATGCAATGAGGGTGTATTCTATGGTGAAAGGATAATTTTAAGAATTTAAGCACTTGTTCGTACCAAACCAACATGACCTCTTTTATCAATAAATACTGCTACAGTTCCCACACCCCCAATTCAATAATGGGACCGATTTTACTTTCTGCCTCAACAATACCTCTTTTGTCGTTAAATACTGATACAGATTTTTTCCCCATACAAATAATGGCACCTATTTTACTTTCTGCCTCATTCTCCGTACCTTAAGGAATTACTAGCAATTGGTAATATATATATTCTTTCCATTACAAGTAGTGAAGACAAGAAAATCAGGTTTGTAAATGCTTCATCTCTTCCCAACCACCTTCTTCCATTCGTTATGACGCAGTTAACCTAAAAATCAACAGTAAATTTTACGGCATTAAGCGACATGTGAACAGAAAAAACCATACTCAAAATTTGCTTACAGTTCTTACACCTCCAACATGCAGCCAGTGTTTCAACACTGGCAACCTTTGAGGTAGGAACATTCACAACATATTTTCTTTGATAGTGTCAGTTAAGTGTTTAATCTTATCCATCCCAAAGCCTCTTTCATAATTTGTCCATTTACTCTCACTTCCAATAATTACTCGGTCTCCTCTCCATCCACCCTTCCCTAACCCTCCACCTCTCCCAAGTCCCAACCATTCTAGTTCACTCTCATCCCAACCATTCCCTAGTCGTCTATTCCATCCTATCCTCCCCTCATCTTCTCTTCCTCCAACTTACATCCAATCTCATTGGATCTCACTTCCGCAGAATAGTTTCCCCCCCATAGTTCAAGTCCACCTGTTACAGATCTTTTATGAATGGAGGACACCTGTAAGCTGGTGTACGGATCCCCCCCCTTAATGTTTATTTTTCTTATTTTTTTTTAAATCTACGCGGTCCAGTCATAGTCAATCAATCTCTAACCCAAACTTCTCCGTCCCTACCAGTAATCCACTGGGTTGATTTCAAACTATAACTCCTTTAACTTCCACAATTCTTTATTGGGTCTTTCTTCTTGCTGACAAATCTCTCTCGACCAAGCCTTCCTATCCTCTACCTCTCCCTACCATTCTTTCCAGTTCACTGTCACTCCCGATCATTCCATTGTCGTCTATCCCATCCTATCTTTCCTTTTTCCTGGTACTCCAATTCATTCCCTGCAATGTCCTGTCACACCCAACCGATCACTGCCCACTTTATCTCTTTCTGCCAATAGTTCACTGGGTTGGTATCAAAGTAACTCCTGCTACTACTTTCCTTACTTTCCACAACTCTACATCTTTTTTTCTTACTGACAAATGTCTCACGACTAAGACTCCCTAATTCACTTTGTCTTCCTACTATTTTGTAGACTTTCACTCCAAATCACCTTGGTCGTCTACCCTATCTTATCCTTCTCTCATCTTCTCTTCCGACTCCCATCTTATCCACGCCGAGTCCTGTCACATCCAGTCAATCTCCGCCCAGACAAACTTTCTCCCTACCAGTAGTCCATTGGCTTAACTCCTGCTAGTACCTTCCACAATTCTTTACGAAGTCTTTCTTCCTGCCAACAAATCTCACTCGATTAAGCATCCCTAATCTTGTCTCTCCCTACGATTGTTTCTAGTTCACTCTCACACCCTAGTTGTCTATAGCATCCTATTACTCCCTCATTCTCCTACTCCCATCCAATGCCGAGCCATCACATCCAATCAATTTCTGCCCACACTTTATCTTTCTTCCTACCAGTAGTCCACTGGGATGGTTTCAGACTATACTCCTACTACAATCATCCACAATTCTTTACGGGGTCTTTCCTCTTGCTAACAAATCTCTCTCAACTAGGACTAATCCTCTATCTCTCTCCGCTATTGTTTCTTGTTCACTCCTAATCATTCCCTTGTCGTGTATCCCGTCCTAGCCTTCCTTCCATCACCCTCTCATCTCGGTGCTTCAGTTCATTCCACGCAAAGCCCTGTATCATCCAATCAATCTCTGCCCACACTTTCTCTACCCGTAGTCCATCAGCTTGGTTTCAGACTATCTCCTACTAATACCTTTCACAATTCTTTCAGAGGTCTTTTTTCCTCCTGACAAATTTCTCTCTCTCTCTCCTGACTAAACCTTCCTATTTCACTGTCATGACCATTTCTTCCTCTCCTATCTCCTGACACTCATTCCCATTCCAGTACATTCTGAGTTCTTCCTCCTGACAAATTTCTCTCTCTCTCGACTAAACCTTCCCTCCCATTTCATGACCATTTCTTCTCGTCACATCTCCAGACACTCAATCTAGTACACATGACACTTTCAGGACAGGAAAATAAAGGACAAAACTACAGCAGTCCTAAAATATGCCAGAACTGTCCCAAGGGTGAAAAACAGTAGATACCCGATAAGAATAGGTTAGGTTAGGCTACGGTTGGTTAGGTTAGATTATGGCTGGTTAGTGTAGACTACAAATTAGGTGTTATTCAACTACATACTAGTATCCTAATCATATAAAGTGTCTACTGTTTTCCATCCTTAGACAGTCCGTTCATATTATAGTACAGGCATATTCGTCTCATTTCCTTGTCCTGGGTGTCATGGTGTTTTTTTTTTTTATCCATCTCAACCAACCACCAGACCAATCTTTCTGGTCTCCCACTTATCTCTTTTCTACTCTTCCTATCATTCTCTCCAGACATATGTGGCTAATCTCTCAACTACTCTTACCAATCAATTTCGATCAATCATTTCCTCCAGACAAATCAGTGGTCTCCCAACTCCTACCAATCAATTTCGATCAATCATTCTATCCAGACCAATCTTTCTGGTCTCCCAACCAATATCTGTTGACTCTTACAACCAATCATTCCCTCCAGACCAATCAATAGTCACCCAACTAATCTCTAAACGACGCCTACCATTCAATCATTTCCTCCAGACCAATCTTTCTGGTCTCCCAACTAATATTTAACTTACTATCAATCATTCCCTCCAGACCAATCTGTGGTCTCCCAACTAATCTCAACTCTTCCTACCAATCAGTCACTTCCACCAGACCAATCTTTCTTAACTCTTACTACTAATCATTCCCTACAGACCAGTCTTTGGTCTCCCACCTAATCTCTCAACTCCTACCAATCAATTTCGATCAATCATTTCCTCCAGACCAGTATTTCTGGTCCCCCAACTAATTTTTCTCAACTCTTAATACTCACTCCAGACCAACCATTCTGGTCTCCCAACTAATAATTCTTGACAATACCAATCACTCCAGACCAACTTTCTGGTCGTCCAATTTACTCTTCCCTTCCTACCAATCACTCTTGCCATTCAAATAATCTTTCTTGACTCATACCAATCACTCCAGACCACTGTTTCTGGTCTCCCAACTAATTTTTCTTGGCTCTTCCTATCATTACATCACTTTCCCTCTAGACCAATCTTTCTGGTCTCCCAACTAATGTCTTAACCTCCTAGCAATCACTCCAGACCAATCTTTCTGGTCTACATAATTATTTTTTTACTCTTCCTATCAGTCATTCCATCCAGACCTATCTGTGGTCTCCCAACTCCTACTATCAGTTTCGTTCAATCATACCCTCCAGACCAATCTGTGGTCTCCCAACTCCAACTACCAATCAATTTCGATCAATCACTTCCTCCAGACCAAACTTTCTGGTCTCCCAACAAATATTTCATAACTTACTACCAATCATTCCCGCCAGACCAATCTCTGGTCTCCCAACTAATATTTAACTACTACCAATGATTCCATCCAGACCAATTTGGTTTCCCAACTCCTACCAATCAATCATCTCCACCAGACCAATTTTTTTGGTCTCCCAATTTTCCTACATTACTACCAATCATTCCCTCCAGACCATTCTGTGGTCTCCCAACTCAACTACTAATCAATCATTTCCTCCAGACCAATCTCTCTGGTCTCCCAACTAATACTTAACCCTTACTACCAATCATTCCATACAGACCAACCTCTGGCCCACACCTAATCTCTCAACTCCTCATACCAATCAATTCCCTCCAGACCAATCTTTCTGGTCCCCAACTAATATTTCTCAACTCTTACTACCACTAACTCCAGACCAATCATTCTGGTCTCCCGACTAATAATTCTTGACTGAATATCAATCACTCGGGACCAATCATTATGGTTCCCAACTAATATTTCTTGACTTCCTACCATCACTCCCGACCTGTTTTCTGGTCTCCCAATTATTTCTTCACTTCCGACCAATCACTCTTGCCTTCCAAATAACCTTTCTTGACTCATACCAGTCACTCCAGACCAATGCTTCTGGTCTCCCAACTAATTTTTCTTGGCTCTTCCTATCATTACAACTCTTCCCCTCTAGACCAATCTTTCTGGTCTTCCAACTAATGTCTTGACCTCCTTCCAATCACTCTTGCCTTCCAAATACTCGACTCATACCAGTCACTCCAGACCAATGTTTCTGGTCTCCCAACTAATTTTTCTTGGCTCTTCCTATCATTACATCTTTCCCTCTAGACCCATCATTTTGGTCTTTCAACTAATGCCTTAACCTAAATCACTCCAGACCACTTTCTGGTCTCAATTACAACCTTTTTACTCTTCCTATCAATCGTCCCCTCCTGACCTATCTCTGGTTTCCCAACAAATCTCTCAACTCCTCTACCAATCAATTTCGTTCAATCATATCCTCGAGACCAATCTGTGGTCTCCCAACTCCTCTTACCAAACAAACTCGTTCAATCATATCCTCCAGACCAATCTGTGGTCTCCCAATTCCTATCAATCAATTTCGTTCAATCAAATCCTCCAGACCAATCTGTGGTCTCCTAACTCCTCTTACCAATCAATTTCGTTCAATCATCCTCTAGACCGATCGGTGGTCTCCCAACTCCTCCTACCAATAAATTTCGAGCAATCATTTCCTCCAGACCAATTTTTCTGGCCTTCCAACTATCTTAATTCTTATGACCAATCATTCCATGCAGACCAAACTGTGGTCTCCCACCTAAACTCAGCTCCTACGTTTCGATCAATCATTCCCTCCAGACCAATCTTCATGGTCTCCCAACTAATATTTCTAAACACTTACTACCAGTCACTCCAGACCAATAATTTTGGTCTCCCAACTAATATTTCTTGACTCTTCCTACCATCATTCCCCCAGACTAATCCTTCTAGTTTGCCACTAATCTCGACTTCTTACCAACCACTCGAGACCTATTTTCTGGTATCCCAATTTTTTCTTCACTTCCTACCAATCACTCTTGCCTTCCAAATAATGCTGACTCATACCAGTCACTGCAGACCAATGTTTCTGGGCTCCCAACTAATTTTCCTTGGCCCTTCCTATCATTACGTCTTTCCCTCTAGACCAATCTTTTTGGTCTTCCAACTAATGTCTTGACCTACCAATCATTCCAGGGCACTGTCTGGTCTCCCACCTAATTTTTTTTTTTTTTACTCTTCCTATCAATCATTCCCTCCAGATCAATCTCTGGTCTCCCAGTATTTCGTTGTCATATCCTCCAGACCAATGTGTGGTCTTCCAACTCCTCCTCCCAATCAATAACGTTCAATCATATCCTTCAGACCAATCTGTGGTCTCCCAACTCCTCCCAATCAATATCGTTCAATCATATCCTGCAGACCAATCTGTGGTCTCCCAGTTCCTCCTCCCAATCAATTTCGTTGTCAATTCCTCCAGACCAATCTGTGGTCTCACAACTACCAATCAATTTCGTTCAATCATATCCTCCAGACCAATCTGTGGTCTCCCAACTCCTACCAATTTCGTTCAGTCATATCCTCCAGACCAATCTGTGTTCTCCCAACTCCTCCAATTAATTTCGTTCAATCATTTCCTCCAGAACAATACTGTATGTGGTCTCCCAACTCCTACCAGTCAATATCGTTCAATCGTATCCTCCAGACCAACCAGCGGTCTTCCAATTCCTCATACCAATCAGTTTCGTTGTCATATCCTCCAGACCAATCTGGTCTCCCAACGCCTCCTACCAATGAATTTCGTTGTCATATCCTCCAGACCAATATGTGGTCTCCAAACTCCTACCAATCAATTTTGTTCAATCATTTCCTCCAGACCAATCTGTGGTCTCTCAACTCCTACCAATCAATTTCGTTCAATCATATCTCCCAGGCCAATCAGTAGTCTCCCAACTTCTACCAGTTTCGTTCAATCATATCCTCCAGACCAATCTGTGGTCTCCCAACTCCTATCAACCAATTTCGTTCAATCATTTCCTCTAGACTATTATGTGGTCTCCCAACTACTCCAATTAATTTCGTTCAATCATATCCTCCAGAACAATCTGTAGTCTCCCAACTCCTACCAATTTCATTCAATCATATCCTCCAGACCAATCTGTCTACCAACTCCTCCTACCAATCAATTTCGTTGTCATTTCCTCCAGACCAGTCTGTGGTCTCCAACTCCTCCTACCAATCAGTTTCGTTCAATCATATCCTCCAGACCAATCTGTGGTCTCCCAACTCCTACTCATCCATCGCTCAATTATACCCTCCAGACCAATCTGTGGTCTCCCAATTCCTACCACTTTCGTTCAATCATATCCAGACCAATCAGTGGTCTTCCAACTCCTACCAATCAATTTCGTTCAGTCATATCTTCCAGACTAATCTGTGGTCTCCCAACTCCTACCTATCAATTTTGTTCACTCATATCCTCCAGACCAATCTGTGGTCCCCCAACTCCTATCAATTTCGTTCAATCATATCCCCCAGACCAATGTGTTGTCTCCCAACTCCTCCTACCAATTAATTTCGATCAATCATTTCCTCCAGACCAATCTTTCTGGTCTCCCTTTTCTTGACCCTTACAACTATTTCCTCCAGACCAATCTGTGGTCTCCCAACTAATCTCAACTTCTACCAATCAATCATTTCCTCCAGACCAGTCTTTCTGGTCTCCCAACTAATATTTCTTAACTCTTACTACCAATCATTCCCTACAGATCACTCTGTGATCTGCCATCTAATCTCTCAACTCCTACCAATTATTTTCATCATTCATTCCTCACCAATCACTCTAGCCTTCCAACTAATCTTTCGTGACTCTACCGGTCGTCCTATCCAGACTAACCATATGATTCAAGGCTTACACTAAAGCTCAAATTTTGGCAGTCCTACTTCCTGATCCTTTAATGTGGAAGTCGCAGTTTAATATTTAGCAAGTCACAACTTATTAATGCTGCGGAGATACACGTGCCAAAAGCATATCTGTAAACCGGTTCAAACTGCCCCGGGCGGGAGTCAACGGATGTACAGAACGAAAATCGATGACTAGCTGTTGTTAAGATTCACGTGGGCTCAGTATTACGTAATGAATTGGTCATTTTATAAACAGCGTGGTATGAACGGCGATCTGATAATAGGCGTACGCTTAGGAATCGGGGAGTCACTGCGACTTCGTTATTATATCGCGGTGCCGCTGCATTTTTTTGGACGTAATATACGGTCGTACGTCCAGTAACAGACGCCCTGTTGATTCCTACCAAGCACCCCAAACCAATCTTTCAGGTCTCCCAACTAATCCCTGCTTAACTTCATACCAATCACCCAGACCAATCCTTTAAGGTCTCCCACCTAATCCTTGCTTGACTTCATACCAATCACCCTAGACCAATCCTTTCAGGTCCCCCACCTAATCCTTTCTTAACTTCATATCAATCACCCTAGACCAATCCTTTCAGGTCCTCCACCTAATCCTTCCTTGACTTCATGCCATTCATTATTGCAGACTAATCCTGGCCTGCCAACGAATCGCCTGATTCCTTTCCAATCACTCTAGACCAATTTCTGGTCTCCCAGTAATTTTATTTTATTCTTGACTCCTTACGAATCCCAAAACCAATCACTCTAGCTTACCAACTAATCTTTCGTGACTCCCTACCAATCGTCCTATCCAGACTAACCATTCTTGCTTAGCTACACTAAAGCTCATATTTTGGCAGTCCTGACTTCTTGATCCTTTAATGTGGAAGTCGCAGCTTAAAATTTAGGAAGTCACAACCAATTAATGCTGCGGAGATACACGTGCCAAAAGCATATCTGTAAACCGGTTCAAACTGCCCTGGGCGGGAATCAACGGATGTACAGAACGAAAATCGATGACTAGCTGTTGTCAAGATTCACGTGGGCTCAGTATTACGTAATGAATTGGTCATTTTATAAACAGCGTGGTATGAACGGCGATCTGATAATAGGCGTACGCTTAGGAATCGGGGAGTCACTGCGACTTCGTTATTATATCGCGGTGCCGCTGCATTTTTTTGGACGTAATATACGGTCGTATGTCCAGTAACAGACGCCCTGTTGATTCCTACCAAGCACCCCAAACCAATCTTTTAGGTTTCCCACTTAATCCCTGCTTAACTTCATACCAATCACCCTAGACCACCACCTAATCCTTGCTTGACTTCGTACCAATCACCCTAGACCAATCCTTTCAGGTCTCCCACCTAATCCTAGCTTGACTTCATACCAATCACCCTAGACAAATCGTTTCAGGTCTCCCACCCAATCCTTTCTTGACTTTATATCAATCTTGGGGGAGGCAGTGGCTCAATCGGTAGAGGTGGCCTGCAGTCCTACCGGACCCAGGTTCAAATCCCTGCTGGGGCAGGGAACAGTTTAAGGATTTGAATTTCATGAAATCAGACTTTACTGATCTACCAGAAGACCCGCCGACATGTCGTAAAAATACCCCCGCTAATACCAATACACTAGTCCTGTATGAGACAGCCGTAGCATATATTCAATATGGACGGTGGGTGTTAGCGCCGAAGTGGTGACATGTAGAGATGTGAATGGTATGTATACTGGGCCTTGAGAGCGGGCTGTGAAGCCTATGCCCAGAGTCGGACACACACACAAATTCCTTTCAGGCCTCCCACCTAATCCTTTCTTGACTTCATATCAATCACCCTAGACCGCTCCTTTCAGGTCCCTCACCCAATCCTTCCTTGACTTCATGCCATTCATTACTGCAGACTAATCCTGGCCTGCCAACGAATCTCCTGATTCCTTTCCAATCACTCTAGACCAATTTCTGGTCTCCCAATAATTTTATTCTTGACTTCTTACGAATCTCAAAACCAATCACTCTAGCCTTCCAACTAATCTTTCGTGACTCCCTAACAGTCGCCCTATCAAGGCTAACCATTCTTGCTTAGCTACACTAAAGCTCAAATTTTGGTAGTCCTGACTTCCTGATCCTTTAATGTGGAAGTCGCAGCTTAAAATTTAAGAAGTCACAACTTATTAATGCCGAGGAGATACATGTGCCAAAAGCACATATGTAAACCGGTTCAAACTGCCCCGGGTGGGAGTCAACGGATGTACAGAACGAAAATCGATGATTAGCTGTTGTTAAGATTCACGTGGGCTCAATATTACGTAATGAATTGGTCATTTTAAACAGCGTGGTATGAACGGCGATCTGATATTAGGCGTACGCTTAGGAATCGGGAAGTCACTGGGTTATTTTATCGACCGTACCGCTGCATTTTTTGGATGTAATATACGGTCATACTTCCACTAACGGACGCCCTTTGATTCCTACCAATCACTCCAGACCAATCTTTTTGGTTTCCCAAATAATGACTTCCTACCAATCACTCCAGACCAATCTTTTTGGTCAGCAAACAAAGCTTTCTTGACTTCCAATCACTCCAGACCAATTTTTCTGGTCTCCCAACTAAACTTTGACTTCTGAATACCTATCTTTCAAGACCAATCATACCCTCCAGATAAATCTTTCTTGTCCCCCAAATAATCTCTTGACTTATTACCAATCACTCCAGATCAATGTTTTTGGTCTCCAAACAAAATTTTCTTAACTTCCTACCGATCGTTCCAGACCAATTTTTCTGGTCCCAACTAATCTTTCACTTCTGATACTGCACCTATCTTTCAAGATTAATCATACCTTCCAGACCAATCTTTCTGGTCTCCCAAACAATATCTAATTCTTCCAATCTTTCCGGTCTCTCAATTCTTAACTTCCTGTCAATCACTTACTCCAGACCAATCTTTCAGGCCTCCCAACAAACCGCTATTGACTTCCTACCAATCATTCCAGACCATTATTTCTGGTCCACCAACTAATCTTTGACTTTTCTCCCTACCGATCTTCCATGACCAATCTTTCTTGTCTCCCAAATAACATCTCGATTCTTCCTATCACTCTTTCCGCTCTCTCAACTAAATTATTTTTTCTTGTCTTCCTGTCAATCACTCATTCCAGACCAATTTTTCTGGCCACCAACAAATCCCTACTGACTTCCTACCAATCACTCCAGACCAATCTTTCTGGTCTCCCAACGAATCACCATTGACTTCCTACCAATCACTCCAGACCAATCTTCCTGGTCTCCCAACAAATCGCCATTGACTTCCTACCAATCACTCCAGACAATCCTTTTGGTCTCCCAACAAATCGCCATTGACTTCCTACCAATTACTCCAGACCAATCTTTCTGGTCTCCCAACAAATCACCAATGACTTCCTATCCGTCACTGCAGACCAGTCTTTCTGGTCTCAATAATCTTTCTCATCTCTTTTAGCCAATTTCTCCAACTCCCCCCGAGTCACTATGTCCTCTGCCACCAAGCTGCCCTTTCTCCAATTCACACTACACTCGTTTACCCTATCCATCTCATCCTTGGCCTAATTTTAGCTGCGTCATCTCATCTATAATTCCTGTCCTTCATATGGTTCTTATTATTCAACTGCTTTACTAAATGATTTTAGTTTCTCATAAGATTAGTTTCACTCATCTGCTTCACCTAATCTGTAGTTTTAATTTCTTACGAGTGCCAACTGTCAAATTTTACGATAACTCAGATTTCTCGTAGGGGTGCCAACTGCAACGCTTTACAATCATTTAATGCTTCACCATCTTCAGCATATTTTTGTCTTGCCAATCACATTTTAAAATCACTCAACTGCTCCACCTCTTCTGTAATTATTCCTTATACGGATGCCCACTCCCCATATTTTACATTCAACTGCTTCAAATTATCTGTACGAAAACACTGGAGACAGGAACTTCATAACACGATGTAAAGTACAACGCATAATGAACAACTTGGGAGCTTGATAACATGACTTACAAGGCATAATGAACAACTAACCTCGCTGGAGCTGGTAACCAGTAATTCACGATATGTGACCCAGGTGCTAGTTTTCATGATGGCCAGAGTGAATGTCAGCTTTAACAGATGCATAAATCAACTTTTTTTGTTAGGGCTTCTGCAGTAGATCACATAAATGTTCACACCATAAGAGCACTCGTACTGATACGCCAGAAATACTTTTGAGCTTCGAACAGTTATCGGTCAACTATCTCATCTGCAATATTAGTTTCTTAAAGGTTATACTGTTCACCTGATCTGTAGTTTGTTTCTCAAAAGACTGGTTCATAAGGATACAGTAATTCAACTGCTTCTCCTAATTTCGGCCTTTCATAAGGTTGCCATCATTTAAGTGTTACACCATATCAGTAATTTACAAGTATATACTGTATATGTACTGAACACATCTTTTAACCATATTAGAATCAACGCACCACAAAAATCACATAACAGGTCAAATAATGTCCCTTTCAAAGGACTGAAATTCAAACTAATTTTTACCCTTGTTTAGTTATTATCATCAGGAAGTTGTATAAGCAGATAACAGAATGAACAAGCGATCATATACAAATTGGGGGAATTTATAAGTACAGGACCCCTATGGTAACCCAACTGTAAGTCAGTGCTAATTAGCCCAATATAGGCTGAGCCAATTTTTAGACTTAACACAATTAAAATAATAACAATATTATAGATACAGCATACCTTACCAGAAATCCGGTCCCCCCAACTGTCGAAATTTACATGCAAACCAAATTTTCTTATTATCAATAATAATAATAACAATAATAATCACAAATGCACAAAGATATCACATGTAGTCAGCAATAATAGCACTGCACCCCATCGGTTCAATGAACGGTAAAACAAGCTCCACAAAGGTGGATCTATTACCCGTGCATCTCAAACAACAGCCTGTACTGAATTGTTTTATTCAACTAAAAAAATTATCAAGTATAAGATTTCCACCACGATAGGATGCCTCATGTATCATTATATCTTGCCCACATTTCAGCATTAAGTACAGTCGCGTTCGAGTCCCGATACACAGGTGGGTTTGTTGTCTATTGTAGTGCTCACTGCTTTTGGAATATGGAACTTTTGTGCTTACTGCCTCATACACTGAACATAATTTGGTCGGTTAGCAAGTGAAATAGTTCAACATCCTACCAACGGTGGACACAACAGCAGACATGACAACTACATATGTATCAGGACTCATGAACGCGACTGTACATTAGGTGGTACCAGAAAGGAACGTGTTGGCAACAATGTAACTGCTGCAGTTACAAAAAGTCCCTAAACTTCCTCCTTATACACCAAAAGAAGGATGGTGTACAGTAGCAAAAGGAAAACTAGCCTGCAGTACACAAAGTTTACATCTTCATGACGCTGGGGCCATAAATACAGCAGGTAGTGAGGTACCGTATCTGTATTGCTGACTGTAACATGTCTATCTTAAAATATAATTAACCATACAAAAAGTTAACCCCAAAACTGCAGCATTAGTATTACAGTTCATACCAAGATAAGCCAAAATCGTCATGAAGTGAAAGATATGCTGAGCCTTATGTATGTCACAATTTTTTTTTTTCAACATGTATGCAAACTGATGACATAGTATTAACGTTTTATTTTATTTACTGTTAATGGTACTGTAGGTTACAAGTACTTATTACATGACTTTGTAATAATTATCACCATCTAACATTTCAAAATTTTCCATATCTGGTTTCTGACCCAAACATTTTGAATCATGGTACTCAATTACAGCAAAGTAATAAGAGCCTATTATTAAGCCATGCATGAGACATATAGTTCTGGGGGCACTACATCTGAACCGGCAACTTTTTTAGAAGGGAGAAGGGAAGCAAACTTTACTCTTAACAAACCTAACATCATCGTCCAGACCTAAGGATGAGGCGAGTTAGGGTCTCACCATCCAAACTCTTTTCCCACTTAAGCGATGTGGTGAGGTAGGATCCTGAGAGCAAATTCCTAACCCCTAAACAAATAGATGTGTGGAATGTACAATGTGGCTTGCAGTTTGTGAGTTAACAATTTAAAATCAAACACTCACCAAGGGCAACGCCGGTAGGCTCCAGCAGGATGAAGAGTAGCATACCACACCTAGAAAACAAAACCAAACATATATCGATGTCCCCTTACTTAAGAAACACTGTATACTGAGACATTTTCAATTATCGAAACAAAATACTGTATAGTAAAATTGAGAATTAATGAGCTATGCTAATTAATAATCATGCTGTAGCAGAGAACAGTATTGCAGTTCACAAAAATTAAACATTTTACATCACCCCTTATGGGTTTTAGGTGTCTGGCTATAGACACCTTGATGTAAGTCTAAGAATTTTAAATACAGAGTAGCTGGTGCAAATACCAGTATAAACATTTAAATATAAACTGTGCAAAGTCTGTGGTAAGTGCATAAGAGATGTACTAATACTGGAGGTAGACTTGCGAGATAATGCTGATTTGATGTGTGCGGTGTGTCTGGGAGAGAATGTGGATATTGCCAGGCGTGAAAAGATTGAACTTGCTGATACCTCTTGAGTGTGTGGAAGAGTTTTGTTATTTGGGAGACATGTTATGTGCTGCAGGTGGGGCAGGAGCTAACTCTGTGGCTAGTGAGGAGTGGTTGGAAGAAGTTCAGGGAGCTGTTGCCTCTCCTGACAAAGAGAGGGGTCTCCCTCCGTGCAATAGGATCTTTGTATGTGGCATGTGTTAGGAGTGTAATGCTGTATGGTTGTGAGCCCTGGGCTGTAAAGGAAGAGGTATTCGCAGGCTCAAATGTACAGAAATGGCATGATGTGCAGCGATCTTGAGTGCAAGGCTGGGGTGAGGTTACGATGGCAGTTAAGAGGTAGGATGGGACTGGAGTGTATTGGTGTTGTAATAAGGAGAGGTAGATAGACTGAGACGGTTTAGGCATGTGGAGAGGATGGAGGATGATGACTGGGTGCAGAAAGTGAGATGTGTTAATGTTGGGGGTTGGGGAGTGCGAGGCAGACCGAAAAAGACCTGTGACAGGGTCACTGTAACCTCAGGGTTATGGGACCAAATAGCGAAGCTGCCAGAGATCGTGCAGGATGGAGAGTCGCCATTAGGTGATCAAGGCCGACGCATGCAAGCATGCTGGAGCCTTCAAAAACGAAACAAAAATAAACACATTAACACATGCAAATACAATAAAGCCTACACTGCCGCAGATGAAAAAAGATTTTGCAATGTCCCATCCTTACCAAGTAATTCTGCATTTTTACACAGAATCCCCTACAAGGATATCTTACTAATGCAAATATTCTACCGGTGTATTTTATGTAAGTGAATGTTAAACCACATGTAAAATAAATTGCCCAAAACTATCCTCTTTTATATTAATGCATGCCAGCCCAGTAATAAAAAATATACTGCAATATTACGGCAAAAAATGTAAAATGCTGTAAATCACTAACAAAATGGTGATACAAAGCCTCCTACTATAGAGCTGAAAGTAGGATTACCACACCTGAGCTCTCCTCTCCATGGGCAAGGGATGCCTGGGTCATCTCCCGGATCCTCTAACTTCGACCATTTTCAAATTCAGTCACAGAACAGGAGGGATTATTACTAGTTGTGGGAATTCTAAGGTTGTCACCTGCTCATCACTCCAGCAATACAATCAGTAATCATTATCATCGTCCTCAAATCACTATCATTATCATATCACTATCAATACTATCACCAATTCCAATATTACGAACACTATCACTATCACAAAAGATGATCATGGTCATCCCAACCTCTTTGACCAGAAAAAATGCAGAATCAGAGCAATATGAAAAACACGGCAGAGGGCAAACTAAACAACGTACAATCGGACAATACACACATTTCAAGCCTCAGGAATACTAACTCTATCCCACAGGTGTTATCATACACACAAATACTTATCTGAAATTATAAAAAGGTTCAACAGTGAATATATATATATATATATATATATATATATATATATATATATATACATACATACATACAGCATATCAAAATTACGTGTGAAGAAATACACCTGCAATGCCTGCTCTTCAATGTTCATTCATTAATAACACATTTTAGGCTGGGTAGCAGATTCAGATTTAACTTTCAAACGAGTGATTTCCAAATATACCGTAATGAAATGAAAAGTTCGGGTAATAATCTAGAACAATACTGAATGCATTGTTAGATCACGTTCAATAACCAATTTTATCTAGAAAATATCATTGGGTACTTTACAGAAGTTAATTTAAAATCTTGCATACCTAACCACCCATATAAGCAATGTTGCTTATAAATACTGTAAATTATTAGTTCCACTTTACTTCAGTCAGCAAAGTGCAGAAGTGCTTTGACAACTGGGACCAAATTCACTATACTCTTTCCACTTTAACGAACTAAAACAGCCATCTATCCAAACTTTCATGTTACACTGCAACAAGAGACTTCATACCATGTTACTGTACAATGCTAGCCATTAAACTGCTGTGGAATGTAGAAATCTTTAAATTTAAAAAATCCAACTGAACAACATAAGTGAACAAATATCTTGGCAAAGTTATGGTTACACGTTTCTTATGCAGCAGAAACGCGTCACTTTACAGTTTGACTATCTATTATGCTATAATGGGTGACCTTTCAGTTATTAGTCGGAATACTTACCCAAATACTGTACAAGTCTACAGGCTCTCCCATAGGCCACACAGCCCACTGCTGCATCCGTCCCCTTTCTTCATATCCAGCTGGTCCAGGATAGGTTGATACTGCCTTGAGCTAGTACTGCAATTCATCTGGGATGGTACTAAAGATGCTAACTAGTTTATCTTCACTGGGAAGCAGTTACTGTTTTGTTGTTTTAACCGAAGCCATCAGCCAGAAGTCTCGCTACTGCTCTTTCACAAAGTGCTGAGATGGGGTTACCATTCAGTCTCTGATGGGGGTTGGATCAACCTGAAAGCAGATGCAGACTTCAACTGCTTACCAGCCTTGCACCCACACTACCTCTTAATCTCTACTCTTTAAATAAATTTTCCCCTCCAGAAAATCTACTAGAGCTCCTATTCTATGATACTGAAAGCTTTGAGAAGGGCCCTTTCCGCTGACCTTATCGAGGTTAGAACCAAAACTACTGTTTTCAATTAACCTAGGATTCCACGAGGCTTGGTGTGAATGTGAAAGCGATGAGGTTCTATTTTTCAAAAATATGTATTTCCACCTTTTAAAACCATATATATAATATGGCTGTTTCAAAATGCAGCACATTGTATGTGGAAGCTTCCCTAGATTACCCCCTCCCCAATATTTTCCCTCCAGAACATACGACCCCATAATGAAAATCTGTTCTAAGCAACAATGCGTACTTTCATTAAAGAATAACCCGAATGCTGTCATTACAGATTAATGCCAGTGTTATAATCACAATGAACGGCTATGAAAAGTTGCAAAGCCATAACATTACCATAATCTGCCACTCAGCTATATTAAACAGGCCACTAAAGGACAGATCAGGGCCAAAATATTGGTGCAATTACAGAATGACACGTTAATGTTTTGCCTAAAATTACTGTCTTTGATTCATCATCATTACCTTGCCCTGATAAGCTATACAGCCTTTTCTTCAGTGTTACAATATTTGCACATACCAAAAGAGGGAATACTGTATTTTT
>JAGKTI010001436.1:58739-71123 GCA_018397915.1 Birgus latro | reverse complement strand
CTGACGAAGTGGGTGGTTACTGTCCCCCTTGAGCAAGGAGATGGGTGTGTGCGTGTGTGAAGGTCACAACCTTGCCCATAGATTGGACTATATGACCTCTCAGCTCCCTTCCGGGAGGGTAAAAGCTGACGATCACTACCATCGAGTGATCCTGACCGACCTGGTGAATTACACACACACACACACACACACACTTGACTCATTCTTGTAAAGGTATAATTAGGTAAGAATTAGGTAAGAACACACACATACACACACATACTTGACTCATTCCTGTAAACCTGTAAAGGTATAATTAGGTAAGAATACACACACACACAAACAAACTTTAAAGCACACACAACAGTGCATTTCGATCATTAACACAGACAATAAATGATTCCAGGGGGTCTGCATTATTACACAGTTGTGTAAGAGAATGATGCAGTGTGATGAACACAAGATGTTTTCACTACCACGGGACACATCAGAGAGGGAGAGAGAGAGCAAGTCTAGTGTGTCCAGGTGTCTCTTTCAAAATGAACGGATCTTGAATTTGTCTCTCTTTCTCTTTTTATGGAGAGTGTGAGTGCATTCAAGTACTTGGGTAGTGTGATGAGTAAAGATGGAAGTTTAGAGGGTGAAGTATTTGAGAGGGTGCAGCAGGGAAGAAAGGTTGCTGGTTCGTTGAAAGCAGTGATAAGAAACAGGGAAGTGAGCATGGAAGTGAGAAAGCTACTACATGACAGTATTGTGATACCAACTCTTAACATATGGAAGTGAAGCCTGGACCTTGTTGGAGGGACAGAAGTCATGAGTGAGAGCAGTGGAAATGAGTTATTTGAGAGGAGCATGTGGAGTCACATGGAGAGAGAGACTGACAGATGAGGAAGTGAAGGAGCGTTGTGGTGTGGATGTGGATGTGATAGGAAGCGTTAGGAGAAACATATTAAGATAGTTTGACCAGGTGGAGAGGATGGAGAATGAGACACTGACGAGGAGAGTGTATGAGTGAGGTGGAGGGGGGGAGAGGGAGGGGGAGTCCAAGGATGAGATGGAGGGATGGAGTGGAGAGGTATATGAGAGAGGGGTGTGTGAGCTGGGAGCAGGGCAGTGAAATGGCAGGGGACATGGAGGCGATTTGTTTGTGGCCATCCCTTATGGGATTAAGGCGTCTGGCAATAGATAGATAGTTTTTTTTTTTTTTAATTAAAAAAAAAGGAACAGTTTGCAGACTCCTGGCCTTTGGTTCCTTCTTCCCTGAATAAAAAAAAAAAATGGGAGATAGAACAGCCCAGCTGTTCAAAGGAGTAATGGAAGCTATAGGACTTGCACAGAAGTGGTGGAACGGGTTTCTGTGCACGTATTGATTGGCGTTATCTTGGCTTCAACAGGTGATGGCTGGCTTGTATGTGGCAGGCTTTTCGTCTGCCACCTTCATTGTTATAGCAGGAGTGATGCATCACATACAAGGAGATTGTCCTAATTTATTCACTGTGTTATAGCAATGTATCGATTACAGGGAGATTGGATGACGGGGGTTTGCTTTGTAAGCAAGTTAACATATACAGTACTGTATTGCCATTATGCATCAGTTTCGCTCCAGTACTGGCTGGCTTCAATTTCAGCTTTTTGACCACTCTATATGTCTAGCTATCCATCCATGCATCTTACTATCCTATCAGGGTTGGAAAAAATCACAATTTTTTTTCTTTTTATCAATTTTTTTTTTTTAATAGGATTTTTTTTATTTAAACCAGGTTTTTAAAAAATCTGTGATTTTTTTCCCATCCCTGTTTGTGCCTTTGGGAATTCTGTCAGAAGAGTACCATATTGGGTCTTTTTTCCTCCCACTTGCTGCAATGTGTCTGTTAGGCTTGAATATATAGCGCTGTTCAAATAAACAGACTTACAGAATTGAAAATAATAATGTGAATGGGAAGTGGGAGTAAGGCAGTACACCACAGGCTAGCACATCTTGGTATGGGGGAGGTTACTCACACTCAGGGTTGGAAAAAATAGCATATACTGGTATACTGTATATATATATTTTTAAATCTGTAATATTTTATTTAAATCAGATTTTTTAACTTAAAGTGTTTTACATAATTGGATTTTATTTATTTATTTTTATTTTTACTTTTATGAACTTTTTTTTTTTTTGTACAAAGCCTTTATCAGTGTTAAATGAAACCATATTTTGGTATCATATGTTTATTGCCCAAAAGTTGCCATACAGCTTGAAAAGACCTGATGCCTGATGCATTAAAGGCCTTCCTAACCGGAGCATTTATTGTTATTATCCAAGAGCCTTCTTTCCTCTGCTTTTTTTTTATATTTGCCTTGTAACAAAAGGCAATCACTGGTGCCTGATTTGATCCAGATCAGTACAGGAAGAGTACAGGCCAAGCAGACTTGATGCACCTGTACAATACACATCCATCACATTCTCTGTCTTCATCATTTTTACTGTATTTATATTGAAAAAATCATTTTGATTTAAATCATGATTTTTTCACTCTGATTTAAATTGATTTAAGTCATTTGATTTAAATCATAACAACTTTAAATCATAACAACCTTGCTATTTATATAAATACTGAACGACTGAGGTGACAGCACATCCCTGTCGTATACTGTACTCTGAAATCAAAGTCCTCCTTGATAAAGGCTACTTTGATATGAGGGGTGAACAGTTCTGTGCAGCAGCCTGTGACAGTACTCAACACCCCACATCCCCATTATTACCTGACAGGCATATAGCACATTCAAGACAGGAGTCAATCACCACTCAAACATTGTCAAACCCTATACAACAATATCCCTCCCCCAGACATTACAACACCATCAAGGAAGAGACACCTATATACTCACTTCATGTGCAGGGCATTCAACAGCTCGATTACAGCACCATACTACATGCTACCCCTCCAGACATCCACTTATTGAAGGTGTCCTTAAATAGTGATGATAAACATCACTTAGATAGGTTTAGATCAGTACATCATCCAGCCCTCCTCAGCAACCAGCTTAGATTTGGATTGGGTGGAATCACAGATGACATGTGCCCAGCTTGCAGAATAGGCCCACACAATATAACACACATAATTTAAGCACTGCACAGCATATGCCACACTACGATATAGACACAGCATTGGTGTAAGGAACCTGTGGGACAGCCCCACAGGGGAGGTTGCTTACCACCAGTTGACAGGTCTGGTCAGTCAGACAGACCAAGGTTGAGCAACAACAACACCTTCACACATACACTGTTATTGTCACAAAAGGATTTTCTTGCCCTCAGCAAACGCCCATCTCCATTTTTATGTACATTACATACTCCATAAACCGTCCCAAGTCACCCTATCATAAATTTTCTCCAAGTGTATAAATACAACATGTACAGATTTTTCTTCTTTGCAGTATACCTTACCTCTTACCTTAAGTCTTCATTATAAATATCTGATCTGTACTCCCCATACTCTTTCCAAACCTGTTCTTCATTTGTGTTCTGTTATCTTCTGTTATGCAACCCACCCTCTCTATAAGTACCTTACCATACACCTTACCCGGTTTGCTGAATAAACTTGACATTAATATTAACTGTTACATAGATTTACTTCCTGCACTTTCATTTGTCAGTATTACCACCTAGGTATTGTTAATCAGAAATCCGAGACAATCTTCATTCTTTCTTGAGTGTGCCTGTAACTAAGTATGTAACTATTAGATTTTTTTGTGAATAGCTTTGCTGGCCTTCAGACATAATGGTGACATACAGTAGGCGCGGAAAGTGTTGACGCCATCTTAAAAAAATAAAACATTCTTGTGGTTAGCAAGGAGAAACAAATAAATTAACACTCACCATTGAATTTAGTATTTACTGGCATTCCCCTTCACCTTTATTATCTTCTTAAGGCGTCTGGGGAGACTGATGGCGTAGTTTTGCAGAACAGATGGACTAAAACTGCTCCATAGCTGCAGCCTCAAGTTTAGGCAAAGATGATGTGTCCATACTACGCAGCTGCCGCTTCATGTGCGCCCATAAATTCTCAATGGGATTGATATCTGGGCTGTTTCCGGGCCAATCTCGAATAAAGGGAACCTCACAGTCTGTTAGCCACTGTTTCACTGACTTTGCAACATGTGCAGGGGCAGAATCTTGCATAAATACTCTTGCCTTGGTTTTATCAAAAGAGTCACTTAAAACATCACATAATAGCTCCAAATAATTGTTCTGGTTCACTTTTTCATTTGCAGGTAGAATTACCAACTCACCAACACCATAATATGTAAAGCAGCCCCAAGCCATGAGTGAGGCTGGGTATTTAACAAACTTGGAAGTGTACTTAGGATCCAGGGGGTCACTGCCTGGTTTGCGGTACACTCGTGATGAAGGGGTACCAGTGACAGTAAATGTTGACTCATCACTCCAAAGCACAGTTTTCCATTGCTCCTCACTCCAGGCAAGATATTTCTTACAAAAATTTACTCTCTTTTTCTTCTGAAGTGCAGTTAGCAGTGGTTTTTTACGAGCACAAAAACTCCTGTAGCCCAGATCGTCATGCAACAGCTGCTGCACACTTCTGACAGACACATCTGCCAGCAACTGTGGGTTCTTTTCTTTTAAATCCCATGCTGTTAGCCTTGGATCCTTGCTAACTTGCCTTGAGATCAGCCGACGGGTCCTGAAGGTTGTCTTACTACGAGGTCTTCCAGGCTTGGGAAGTGGAGTGGGAGGAATGGCCTTCCCACTGTCCTTGAACCACTTCACCAGTCTCTGCACTGTCCTTAGTCTAGCACCATCTGATTTGCAATAAATGGGAGTTTGTGGCCAGCTTTGTATAAAGTAATCACTTCCACACGTTTGTCCTTGCTTGTGGTTACTTTAGGCATGATGAGAATGTGGTAGGTAACCAAATAACTGTGTTATTTGAGTCAAAACATGCCCTCGTGGTACACACACAGAGACAATCCTCCTCCTGTGGCTGCCCAAACATTACTGAGCCTGCTCCTGTGGTGCCAAACCTATCAAGCAGGGTTGCCAGCTCCCGTTGAAAAAGCATCAGCTCATTTCGCATCACAGGGGAGGGTAGTATTGACCCTACTTCACTTAACGCGAAAAAGAATGACGTTGGCAAAAAAAGTCAATACTTTCCGCGCCTACTGTATATATATATACATCTCAGTTGAAATTTGTTAAGTTCTTCAAGGACTGCTAAGTTTGCTTCACCCGCCAGGTAATACCTATTATGGTTCCATTTTTGAAGGCAGCCCAGAGTTTCTTAGTGCATTATTAGATAGGTTTTGGAGAAGCCAGTGTACGAAAAATCTAGAACAATGGTATATTAGAAGGATAAAAATTGCAGGTTCTTATTATACATTCACTCAACAGCACTTTAATTTGTACTAACACTGTCAATCAGTTGTTTTTCGGCTGCTTGCAATACTGCACGGGCATACCCCAATATCTGGCACCCCAGTAACTGAACACTCGCTAGATCAAACAAAAGAAATTGGAAAATATTCCCACAATCCAAATGGCCGTCTATTTGCTAATCCGAACATTCCGCTGCTCCCTAGCTTAGAAACGTGCGTGTCCGAACACGGATGTGGTGGTGTGCAACACGTGGCTCTCCCCGCCCTCCCTCCATCCCCTCACCACCCTCAGTGCTACCAAGCGTGTCTCCCTCCCCATCCCTGCACCCTCTCCCACCCCTGCTTAGCACACTGCCTACTTAGCCCACTCTCATCCACTCTCGCTGTGTCTGTTACCCTGAACGCATCTCAGCACCACACCTCCCACCACCTTATCTTCGTGTATCACCATGTGCAGCACCTCTAATACCACCGCCATTCCAAAATGTTGTTGCCTTTTTTTTTTTTTTTTTTAAATACATAGACTTAAATATTTTTTCATATTTCATCAATAAATTGCCATAACATGTTTGTATGTGATGTTTGATGTTCCATTTCTCAGCAGTAGTATTGTTTATGAGGATAATAACATTGCCTGTGGTGTTTCAGTGTCAGTCACTCTTGATATGAGAGTTTGGGTTTGGGTCTGGAATGCAACTCTGGCTTTTCGCCAGTATTGTATGGGGAAAGTTGCTTCGTTATCCGGCAACTCGCTGTCTGAACACTCCCACCAGTACACAACACGCCGGATATTGGGGTATGCCTTACAATAGAATAAAAATTTCATATATAGTACGAGTTTTTATTAGTAGGAGTACTCTTTATCCACTCACTCAGAGTAGTAGTGACAGATATCTGTGCTGAATGACAAAGCCAAACCAAGAAACCATTTATTATGTGGAGCAATAACCATACAGCCAAGATGTGAATGCTTAGTGATCCAGTGGCATAAGGTGCTCCAACCTGATTCGGTCTACAAGTGTTAAAATTTAAAGGGCCGTTTGGATATTGCTCACATAATGCCACTCATGGAAAAGTGACTGGTCACTTTTGCCTTTGCACGGACCAAATAGCGTAGCCCTGGGTCCCTACTCGCTTGATGAGGCAATCAAGGATTGGGATACTGCAGTTAGATACTACTGTAGTTAGTACATACAGTACAGTATTTTTAAAACTTATTACATGTTAGTGATCCTGATTTCATTGCAAAATATGATCTTTGAAGTTAGGTACAGTGGAATCTTGTAAATCGGGGCTTTATGGTACTGAGCACCCTCCACAATTTGAGAATTCCGTGATTTAGCAATAACTAATCGTATGGGAAAAATTACTTATGGGTCTGTCATCTCGGAAAAGTTGCTCCCCGTACCCCCAACCTACATCAAACTGGTCTCCAGCAAACATTAACAGCCTGGAAAAGAAATAAGCACAGTTGTCCCTCATATAACCCAGCAAATATAGGCTGACAACACGCCGTGCTATACTGTTCCGCGTCATATGTTCAATATGTTTCCATTACAAGGCTAACCTTCACTGGACATTTTCCAAAGTTGTCCTTTTGACCCCAGATCCCACCCAAACCCTCCAAAAAACACACTGCTGACATTCACTCTGGTACTCATATACAGGAAGTTATTAAAGATACATAAAAAAGGCTCCTAGTTTTCGTTTTCGTTTTTGAAGGCTCCAACATGCTTGCATGTGTCGGCCTTGGTCACCTAATGGTGGCTCTCCACACTGCTCGATCTCTGGCAGCCTCCCTATTCAGTCCCTTAACCCTTAAGTCACATTTAATGACCTCGTCCCATGTCATTCTCGGTCTACCCCTCCCAACCCCTCCCCCAATATTAACACTTCTCACCCTCTGCACCCAATTATCATCCCCCATCCTCTCCACATGTCCAAACCACCTCAGCCTACCTCTCCTCATCACAACACCAATACACTCCAGTCCCATCCTACCTCTCAACTCTTCTATCGTAAACCCAGCCCCCCCAGGCCTTGCACGCAGGGACGCACTGCACATCCACCTAATCATTGGCATTTCTGTACGTTTAAACCTGCGAATATCCTCTTCCTTTACTGCCCAGGTCTCACTACCATACAGCATCACACTCCTAACACATGCTGCATACAAAGATCCCTTAGCACGTAAGGAGAGTCCTCGCAATGTCAGGAGAGGCAACAGCTCCCTGAACTTCTTCCAACCACTTCTCACTCTAGCAACCGAGCTAACTCCAGCCCCACCTCCGGCACATAACATGTCTCCCAGATAACAAAACTCCTCCACACACTCAAGAGACTCACCTGCAAGTTCAACCCTCTCACGCCTAACAATCTCCACCTGCTCTTCCCGACACACCGCACACATGAAATCAGCATTATCTCGCAGTCTACCTCTAATACCACTACATCTCTTGTGCACCCACTTATCACAAACACTGCACAAGATGGAATTACTTCCCACACCCATGTGGCAAACTGCACATGGCCACTCTCCCTCTTAGGTCACTAACCTGACTGGCTCAGCTGGCCACATTCGCTGTCCTCGGCGCCCCCAGACCCTATTCTCTGTAATCACTGTCGAGATGTGGTTGGTTGGTCCCCTTTGTCATCGGAGTCAAACCCTTCAAAGTCCATGGAGGTAATGATGGACGTGACCTCTTCATCAGGTTCGGCACTATCTTCTGGGCTTGAATTGTTGCCAGAGGTTAGTTGTGGTGAAGCTTCCTGATGAACTCTATAAAAGTCGGTGATCCTGTTCTGTTGCCAAGCATTCTCTTTCTCCTTAAACATCTCTGTGTACTGCCTCACATCATTTGCCACTAATGCAGCAGTTTGCTCGGCTCGGTCCTTATCTGTGCCCTGATTGGTGATGACGAAGGTGCATCACTTGCCTGACATCATCACGTGCGACATTTGACTTTAGGCGGGGCGTCTGAGCTCCAGTGCCCGACAGCTTGCCACGGTATATCAGTTTGTGATTGCAGTATATATTTTTGGGGCACACCATAGGTGACCACATACGTACAAATCCATGTTATACGATACCACATTATACGAGGGTTGACTGTAAAGCATAATTAATGGGAATGAACAACATTGTAAGATTCATACCTGACTCTCACTGACACCATTGCTTGAATGGATGGGGGAAGGGGGGGGGTTCCAAGGCTTGGATGGATGGGGGAAGGGGAGGGGTTCCAAGGCTTGAGGCTGACTTTGGCGTCTCAGCACGAGGCAAGTTTGTTGCCGCCTCTGTGTCGCTTCTTCCTCATCAACCTCCCTCAGGAACCCCTCAGAGTCCAGTGTGGAGACAACAGAAGTGGTAATTGCCATGCTTAACTATGACTGGTTTGTGCGTGTCTAGACACGTGGACTTGAGGTAATGGTGGCACGTATTTCAGGAGGCATCGGAAAAGCATCACTTTTTAGGCTGCATCCACGAATTTCGTGTAATCCCTGATTTACTGATGTTGCAAACTGTTGCATGATGTTGCCATGTATTATGAATCCATGATTAAGAAACACATGATTTAGGAGATTCCACCATAGAATTAAAGTAATTTCTATGCTGCAGTATGTATGTATCATCAGACCATGTCAGCAGAGTACTAGGAAGAATATGGTAATTCAAATACTAGTATTAAAACACTCAAGGAGAAAAGAATTTATCTTGAATTTTATTTTGGTTTTCTCTTTCAGCCGTTACTTCCAAAGCATTGCAACAGGGCTGTCTTGTTTTCTCCTCATTACATTGACAGTGCTTCGTGCAACCTTCTGGGCCTTCACTCACTGGTGAAAATTCCCCAGACAGTCATTGATGCTGGCAATTTATGTCTCATAGATATAAAATCAAAGGAGGAATACTGTGATGCCAGTGACCAGACATGTTTGTCAAGAATATTATCACACCAGATATGTAGTGCTAATACAAGAGAGGAGCACAGGAAAACTCACCATGAAGACAGCAGACAAGTGGCTCCTGCAGATGTTGTGAAAAGCTTCACTTTTCAGGTATTTTTTCCAATTTTAGCTCAGTTTTTATAGCTTGCATTTCTCCAGTGACATTTTAAATTTGGTTTCTTCATGAAACTTTCTTATGGTAGTCGTATGTAGAGTCTCATGGAAGTTGGATTATTTTGAGTTTTAAGATTTTTAAGTCTGTGGTTATTGGCAGTTGCCACACCTGAGATTTTTTTTTTCTTCTAACAGTTTCCAGCAACAGTTAGGAGGTAATTAACTGTTTTTGGCTTGGGTTTATCATCCAGCTGATAGAGTGTTTCAGCATCATTTGAACTGAGTGAATGATTGATGTTCAGGCAGGTTTTCAAGAGGGATATTGAAGATGGAAAACAGTACTGCCCCAGCCCTACTTTAGTGGAAGATGTGATCTTAAGTGGCTAGAATGACAGGGATGAGGGTAGGGTTGGCAGGAATAATATAATTGTGGTACCAAGACTTATTGTAGGTGTTGCATGTAATGTGACACTTTGGTCCCAACCTCATGTTATGTTATGGAAATCATGCATTATACAAACAAAAAACATATGTATAAAGCAGCTGGTACCATGAAGGCCTTGATACAAAACAGAGGTCTGAGTTTGACAGATGCAAGAGGATTGCATGAAGGAATATTTGTACCCACACTGACATATAGATGTCAGACTTTAGTATGGCACAAAAATGAAAAATCTGGAGATAGAGTTATTGAGAAATGAGTGTGAAGTGCAGTGAGCAGATAGGATTAGAAATATTGTAATTTGTAGAAGGTAAGCGGGGGTGCTTATCATCCACTCACTCAGTGTAGTGCTACCTTATGGTCTCAGCACTGAGTGACAAGCCAAATGATTTCCTGTAACCTAGGAAACCATTTACATTGCTGGATGGTAACCATATAACCAGTTTGTGATGCCATGTGGTTTAATGGGTAATTAAGTTGCTCCAGTCAGATTGAGCCTGTGCAGGTTTATATCCAAGGGGTGGTTGAGTTTATTGCTCATGTAATGCCATTCAGGGATGAATGAGGCTGGTCACTCTCATCTTAAATGTCAGGATCAACTTGCCTAGTCCCAGCCTCCTATGTTCCTCAAAGGGCAACACAGGATTAGATGATGAATGAATGAAAAGATGATGTAAAGAAACTGATGGACATGAGAGTATGGTAGGTGACATGGTCATATGAAAAACAGGGTGATGAAAAGGGTTTATGTGAATGAGGTTGAAGGTGGGAGGAGGCATTGGAGGCCAAGGAAATGGTAGATAGGTTTGATAAACAATTGTTAATGAGGCTAGGGAACTGACAAGGTAGATAGGTTTGATAAACAATTGTTAATGAGGCTAGGGAACTGACAAGGGATGAAGCTGCTTGAATTAATTTTGTACAGAGGAATGCATGACATAGGTTTGGGTATTTTTTTTTTTAGCTTGGTTGTTGTTGGATTAACTGTCTGATAGGTAATTATTGTTTAAAGTACAGTGTGTGAAAGGTGTGCTTGTGAGGTGGAGTCAGGTGAAAGGTGTGCTTGTGAGGTGGAGTCAGGAGTGTGGGAGTTGATTGGTGAGCAAATGAGAATATGACCTATTTCACTGGGCAAACTGTTAATTGTTCTCCCACTTTCATATTTTCTCTTTTTTTTCTCATTTTTAAATAATTTTTTAAGGCTCTAACATGCTTGCATGCATCAGCCTTGGTCACCTAATAGCAGCACTCCATGCTCTGCAGTTTCTGGCAACCTCCCTATTCAGTCCCTTATCCCTTATTTTTTGGACACTTCCTTACCCTGCCAGTGAGTGGAAAAAGAGGTAGGATGCTGTTGGTGCTGGTGATGTCCCACTTTTACTCATCATTGACCCTAATGACTCCTTTAAGTCTGCCCTGACATCCCCAGAGTGGCTTTAAAATTGCCAGACAATGATAAGCACACATATTGTATCAGTGTGGTCACAGATTGGTTACATAGTAATTCTTCTGTTACATTTGAGCTAAAAAAAAATGCTAATTGTTGTTCGTAATTGTAATGTACAGATCACATGATGTAATGTTTTGTTTTCATGTTTTCCCACCCAGTTAACACTTGATCAGATGTTTGTCTCAGTGTTCACATACCGGTATACAGCTTTATTCACTCTGCACCTCAAAAAGTGATAATTATTATTTAAATTATTCATGCAGAGATCATATTGATAATTATTGCACATTTTAAATGGGAGCATCAAGAGTCACCCAGTGTGTTTGATTTATTAGTAGACAGGTATAGTATATTTACTGTATTACCTCTGCCAACAAAGTTGGAGGAGGTTATGTATTCTCCCCTGTGTGTCTCTTTATTTGTCCACTAGGTATCTAAAAAAGTTATTGGTGGATTTTAGTGAAATTTTGGGAATATGTGGGTCATGGGCCGAGTTAGAGTAGATGACTAAGTTTTGGTGATGATCTGAGTTCAAGTTGCAGATCAAGACTGTTTTATGTTGGTTTGTTTACAAGTTATCTCAAAAAGTTATTGTCAGATTTCAGTGACATTGTGTGGATATGTAGATCATGAGCCAAGGAAGGGTTGATAAAATTTTGGTGGTGATCTGAGTTGTCTGGTTTAGGTGTTGTTGGAGGTATGCACTCTCTGAGTGCGCTTAACCCCTTAACCGCGGGTCATCACTTTCGTGACGGTCGGGTGCAATGGATCATACCGTGGGGCGTCACTTGGGTGAGTCTGTGTTATTTTTAATTCCCCCAGGCTTTCAGGTGGTGACTTGTATAATCTATCAGCACTGCCAATGTCCAACAATAGTCAGAGCTTCTAATGTCATCAGTACTCCCATCCATTGTTGACAATTTAGCCATTTTCCCCCATTCTAGACTCCCCTCCCTACCTCCCCTCCATTACCCTCTCGTGTCGTCTGCTCAGCCGCTCTGCGCTAAGTAAATCTTCCCCAGATTTTTCCACTGTTTCCATCCATTGAAATGATCCCTATGCCCTATTCTTATAC
>JAGKTI010001436.1:32720-43719 GCA_018397915.1 Birgus latro | reverse complement strand
ACGCGCACGCAACTTCAACCAAATTGATAAATTTCCCTCCAAGATTTTAAGGAAAAACTGAAAAAATGGGTGTTTTTAGTCTTTCTATTGAGCGTGAATTCTGTGCAAACAATATACACAGCATATTTAATGAGGTTACTCTCTTACTAATTTAATGAGATACTTGACTCTATTTCTTAGCTACCAGATCTTGACTGCGTGGTCGAATGCCAGAGGGTGCACAACGTAAGTCCCCTTCAGCGTTCAGCTGGTTTCTGTACTTGGTCTTGACAGCAATGAGCATGGAAAATGCAGCTTCACAAAGATACGTGGATGCAAACATTGTCAGAATCCGAAGAGCTTGATGTGAAATCAGAGGGTAAACAGGAAGGTACTTGACCAAGAATGTCTCAAGGTCCAGTTCTTGGAAGTCTTCCTCAGCTGAGGAGTTGAACTTCAACTCAAGAAAATACTCTTGCACTTCATCCGAAATATCAGCTACCTCACATTGAAATGGGTTCCTGATGAATTTTCAGGTTTCACGCTTCTCATCTATATCTGGGAAGTATCTGATTAATTCTGCTTTCAAGTCACTCAGATGAGTGATTATTATTATTATTAGTTATTATTTTTAAACTCAGATTCAAGGTAAATGTGAATGAAAGCAGAATCCAAGTTACTAAAACTGGCTGTATTTCCATCCTGAATTCATCTCCAGAGGTCGAGTTCGGCCTTGTAGACTCGAATGGTGTTGTGGTGCAAAATGACGTTGATGTTTTTCCCTTGTAGTTTAAGGCTGATTGTACTCAGCGTTTCGAAGATGTCCACCAGGTAAGACAGAGATAGCAGAAAGCCTTCAGACTGGACCTTGTCGTGGTGATCTGCTTTCTGCTCTGAATCTAGAAGTATTGCTACTTCTCGTAGTTCATAAAGCCGTCCAAGCACATTTTGTATTTCACAATCATCTTGATATTTGCCACGCTCATGTTAAGAGAAATATAATTAGAGAAATTCCTACTTTTTCCCCCGGGCTTACGCCTCCCCTGGAATTTACTCACACCCCCCTAGGGGGGGGCGCCCCCCAGGTTAAGAACCTCTGCTGTAGACAGACAGCAAATAGGCACCAGGTTCCTGCCGGGTGTCGGTAGGTATTGCAATTGTTTTCACAATGCAGTTTGAAGTGGCGGCCACTTGATCTTATCACCAAAAGCTGGGGAGAGAGTCCCACCAGCTGAGCCAACCATACTTCAGTCGTCTCTGTAAGTTTGCCAGGTGTAAGACGATAGTTTCTTACACCTTCGTTCCTGCCTCACATGGTTTTTTTGCCTCATCCACCCCTCCGCAATTGTTTTCACACCGCAGTTTGAAGTGGCGGCCACTTGATCTCATCACCAAAAGCTGGGGAGAGAGTCCCACCAGCTGAGCCAACCATACCTCAGTCGTCTCTGTAAGTTTGCCAGGTGTAAGACGATAGTTTCTTACACCTTCTTCGTTCCTACCTCACATGGTTTTTTTTGCCTCATCCACCCCTGCCAAGCCTATTTCCAAGGGTACTGGGAAAGGGCAAAGTGATCGTGCCATAGGGTGTGCCTTGGATGCCACTGTGTATAGTTTAACTAGTAATGGAGAAGTTATCACACTGAGAGCAGAACCATAGCCAGTGCTGCAGGCAGACACACATACACATCCTGCTCTCTCGCTGAAAAATCAGTTCTCTTCCTCACGTCATTACTCATCAGTGCAACTACTTACATACTGTCATTCGCAAGAAGAGTTGCTGAGTAATGTGGTATTTAATTTGTTTTCTGAGTACTATACTTTACGAGATATTAAGGTTTGAAAACAAGCAATTTTCGGGAAATTGCCCGTACTGAGAGGACAGCCTCGGTAATTATACCGTGCATGAGATTCTCCAGCACGATCAGTCCTTTCATGCCTCCCAGTCTCTTCATGCTCTCCCTGACATGCCACACACAGGAAATCAGCATTATTTTGCAGCCTACCTCTAATATCACTACATCTCTTATACACCCACTGCAGGAGCAGTTGCTTGCCTTCAGTTGATAGGTCTGCTTGGCCAGACAGGCCAGGATTAGTGAGCATACGCGCACGCGCACACACACGCTCGCTGGCGCAGTGGTAGCTTTCTCGCTTGCCATCTGGTAGACGGGAGTTCGCGCCTCGCTCAGGTTGTGAAAAGTTTCACTGACGAAGTGGGTGGTTACTGTCCCCCTTGAGCAAGGGGATGGGTGTGTGCTTGTGTGAAGGTCACAGCCTTGCCCATAGATCGGACTATATGAGCTCTCAGCTCCCTTCCGGGAGGGTAAAAGCTGACGATCACTACCATCAAGTGATCCTGACCGACCGGTGAGTTACACACACACACACACACACACACACACAAAATCAGGGTTTCACAAAATATACTGTTATATTGAGCATCCTGGTGTAAGCAGACTATAATGTTCATAAGATTTTCTCTAAAGTGTGCACGCACACCCATCAGAAGTTCTCTTTACGTATCATATTGAATATTGCGCATCTCTGAGTAGTCTCATGCTGGTGAGTGTAGGACAGGAGCCTATGACCAATTCTGCTATAGTAACTCAATCTACACCCCTTTGTGGCATTAAATGATTAAAAACCTCCAACTGCATCATGGGAATTGAACCTGTGCATTCATAACAAGGATATTACTTCATCTGGGGTTTTCTTTGCATATACATTATGCACAGAGATTGTTAAAGGAAATAACTTCTGTTGGGCAATAGGAATGGGATGGAAGATGGTATGTAATGGTTTCAGAACAACTTATGTTGCACAAGTACTTTTCCCTGTATGGAACATTTCTCTGATGCATAAAAGGAGATCAGGAGCAGGCCTTTGTGCTGTGTTTTCTTTTGTTGTTCAGTAGTCTTTTTGCCCTTATACAATTTTTAGATGCATGGTGGTCTAGTGAGTTAAAGCAGTCCATCCAAATATGGCCCATCATGGTCCAATTCTGAGGGGTGGTTTCTTGCACATATAATTCTGCTGAGGGTCAAGCAGCTGGTCACTTTTGCCTTAAATGTCTGGTCTGAGTAGCCTAGCCATGGGCCTCTATGCTCCTGGTAGGACAGCACTGGATTAGATGGCAAATGAATCGAAAGAAAGATATTTAATCAATGTGTCTGTCATATCCTAACTTATGGATAAAAAATCTGGAACTGAATAAAGACCACATAACATACATTTTGGAGTGCTGAGAGAGAGGGTTGCAGAAGAGAGTGCCAGGTATTGCATAGAAGGACAAGAAGAGAGATTCTTAGAATAAATGAAGACATAATTATCACCGTTGTCATCATCATCCATCATTCATCTTGTCATCGTCGTCATCATTGCCTCTTTCCAACCCAAAGATGGTTTATGGTAGGATCCAGAGATAAGGAAATAACAAAGCAATGTACGAAAGTGGGAGAAATATCAACAGCATGCCCATTAAAATGGCCTTGTAATCAGTCACACATCATTCAAGTCTATGGAGTCCTGGCTTCACCTCACAAGCCTAAACATCTGCTTATATATGAGGTGGTCCATATTTAACAATCCAATCCTTGTATGTTCTGGGGATTGGCTTAGTATTGCTGATGTCATCCATATTCAACCTCTTATAAACCTGCTCATGCATTTTTTTTTTTTAACGACCACAGATTTCTCCACGTGCCAGCAGACTAAGCCACCACTGCAGCATATAAGATCGCAGAATGCAATTTTTGGATCACCTTATCGTATACCATTACTTATAAATATAGACTGTAATTTTTTCTTTAAAGATGCACCTCAGATGCATGTCAAGTAGAGTCAGTCTGATGACGGTCACTTTTCTCTGTACAAACTGTCCAGCAAGCTTGGTCCCCTGTTAGGTCCCTAGAAGCCTTGACTGCCATACCTTGCTTTCCTTCATTTATCATATTTATCCATCTTCTTGGCATACCATGGTTCCTCCCAGCTTCAGATTGATTCACACGTACCCATTTTCATCACCCTGTCTACGTCCATTCTCTCCATACTCATCCAATCCTTTGTTGTCCAATCAGGAGTGTAGGGGTCAGAGCTAGGCTGTTTAGTCTCTACATTTAAGATTAGGTATCTAGTCACTTGCTCTGGATTGGCATAATGTGAGCAGAAAACCGCAACCATCCCTTCGACAAGAACCTTTACGGGCCACATATAGCTGGACCACCATAACTCACTAGACCACCATCCACTCTTGTTTTGGTTTTATTGTTGCCATCCAGTGTAGGAAATATTCTCCTCGGGGAATGCAAGAAACCATTTAGCTTTTTCTATTCACTGCAGAGTCAGTTAAAAGTGGCAGTGCATCATGTGAGTGGATGGTAGGTGCTCTTGCCTAACACTAAAAAGTACTGTACTCCATTTACAAATAGAGAAAGAGAGAGAGGGAAATCGTAGGTTAGTTACTCGTAAGTCTTGTAGAACTAGTATTTTAACAGAGGGACAGCTAACAGTGGTAACCCAAAAATAGGTATATTGGAAGAAGTAAATGGAGAACTGTATGGGCGGGTGTAATTGTAAATGGAATGGAATTGGCTAACTGCTAGTATTTCAGTAAAACATAGGAAGAAATGTTCTGCCCTGTTGTAGATTACCTGTGAGTAATGATGAAGATGAGTACAGGATGATCATTACCTGTTTCTCAGATAAATAGGAATTCCATAACAGTACTTATATCCCAGGAGATTCAAAAGGGCATGAAAGAGTTAGTTTCTCTTGGGACCACAACAGCAACAACAAGAATAGGGGAAGAGTAGTTTGAAAGCTTGAATAATGAATACATTGTTTAATGGCCTATTTTACCAAGTAGTTGATAGCCATTCCTATTTACCATTTTTCCTTTCAAAAATCTGAAGTCTATCCATTCTTACCCATGTCTTGAGTAACTGGACTGGGGTGATAACAATGATAAATAATTTATAACAGGTTAAGGTGTGGATTCATGTTCAGAGTGTAAACAAAGTTGCATCTGGGCTCCCTGAGCAGCGTGTGCCAACAAGTGTTCCCCAAACCACCTTCCCTCGAACTCCTTCAATACCTATCTCACGCAATCCAGGACACCAGTCTTCATTATCTAGATCCCCAGTGTCTCTTGGGACAGGATCACCTGAGGCAGGAGGTTCCCCCCAAGACAATGGCCGTCATCAGCTGTTGTCTGCCCTTGGTGCCACTGAGTGGGATGTTCCTCTGTTGGAATTTTGGTCAAAGAATTTTAGGCCAAATAGTGGACAGAGTGCATAGTTTTTATTTTATTTTTTTTTTTTATAGAATTAAGTGAAAATTTTTGAAATATTGTGCATTTTGGCATTTAATTTTGTAATGAACATTTCTATAGCTTGAAATTATGCATTTTATGTTGCTTAGTACTGTTGTTATATTTACCTGTATTTACCATCTTTGCTGTTTCTGTATTTATAACTGAGGCAAGATTATTTCATGTTTTCCCTTAGTGCCTTCAATCCACTGACTGCTATCATTTGTCTCAGATGCACAACATTATGTGGTGTTGACCTGCCAAAAACTACAAGTGCATCCACAAAGTGAGAGTTCAGATAGTTTTTAAGCTTTGTCATTCATCCATAGGTTCAGAAGGGTTTATGATGTAAACTGCAATATTAACATATTGTTAGTATTCTGTATCATATTGTAGTATAGTACTGTACTGTACAGAGGTCTCCATGTGTAACCCCTTCAGCTTTTTAATGTGTTTGTGTGAAACTTCCTAATACTGTACATTTTATGACACAAGGATCTAATTTTTATGTGCATGATGATGGATAGTTTGAGATAGATAGTATCATTTACAACACCACTTTTGGATCATTCTGTGGCAGAGGATGCAGGGTTAATGATTTCAGTTACAACACCACTTTTGGGTCAGTCTGTGCCAGAAGATGCAACGCATTGTGGTTCTCCGAGTTGCCACTTTCTTCCGACAGTAAGGTACCTCAACGTGGGAGCAGTGTCCCAGAAGGTTCTGTCATCATGTGAGAGATGTTAGGGCAGTCACAAATTATGCTTGGGTAGGTCCATGGACTTGTTTTGACAAGGTCAGTGGATTTATGCGATATTTTTCCAGTAGCTCTGGGTTGAGTGGTTGATGGCCTTGCTTCATCACTGCCTTGTTCAAAACTTAACATGACCATAAACAGTTCATAAGAGAAAAGCAAGATTAAAGGTCGTGAATTACCCATTAGTTTCTAGTTTAAATGTTTGGGGCATGATGGAAAGCCTGAGGAAAGTCCCAGACACCATAATCCCATAAGGGGTGGCCATTTGACTTTGAGTTATTTATTTTATGGGGAGGGGCACTAACCCTCCACCAACCCACTTGTTGACACGTAGGGAGCACGTATGGTTTGGTTATATGATTACCACCCAGCGTTGTAAATGGTTTCTTGGCTTACAGGAAACCATTTGGCTTGTCACTCAATGTAATGCCACCTGTAAAGGAAAGAAAAGCAGTAAGAAGTGACAGGAAATATAGGAGAAATAGGAAGAAAGGAGGGCAGGCACAGAAAAAGAATGATAAAGGCTAAGGAAGGAGTAGGCAGCACTACATCAAGTGAGTGGATGATGGTCGCCACCACCGACGCATATGCATACCTACAACAGTTGTCAGACCTTGAATTGGTCAGATTTTGAAGGAATTTTCCCAGCATGTTTCTTAAGAAATAGTAGAAATATGTTCCAGCCTCCACCCAAAACTCACAAGTTCGTAAAGTATGTAAATATGTAAAGCTACTCTCGTCTTAAATATCAGGACCAAATCGCCTAGCCCCGGGCTCCTGCGCTCCTAATGGGGCAACATAGGATTGGATGATGATGATGGAATGAGCTGATCAGCTGGTGCATATAGGCACCTCCCAGCTGCTGCTTTTATCGTTGTCCAGTCACTGATGTGTGCATTCATATCCCTTTCTTTCAAAGTTTTCAGTTATCATGCATCATCAGCTTTTGTTTCGGCTCTTATCACCCAACATCGTTGTTTTCAGTGAAAGCTGGGCAAGGTAATTCAATTAATTTGTTATTTATACCTTCATGAAAATCATTAATCACAAGGTTAGGATCATTCTTCCTGGTTCATATCCGATAGCACATACAATACATTTTTTCATATAAGAATTAATGCACATAGCTGGTACCAGCACAATTGTTCACTTGATGTCTTTATTACACTCATTTTCAGTGTTGTATTGCTTGTTAAGTAATGACCATTATTGTGTGATATACTGTACAATACTGCTCTTCATTTGTTGTTTTGGTGGTGCTAGATTAGGACCGAGTGTCACCACCTACATCATGTACCCACATGAGGTCATTTCCTGACCATGTGAACAGCTGACATAATATCCATTAATGATGCAACTTGCTCAGTATTTTTATCCTTTTGTTACTGAATATTGGTAATGGCGAAATTTCAACAAATAAGATTATTATTTGAGCATAACTTGAATCAGTCCCTGTCTTTTATGATGTAAATCTAAATTGTTCCAGAAAGAGCTTTCATAAATTGAGGGTTCCTTGTATTGACAAACATGTCAACAGCTACAACTGAACACATTCATTCAAATGCAGCAAAAATATACAGTTGATAAACATGTTGCCAGTGCACCAAAATCTTTCCTCACTGTTGTGGCTGCAACAGTGGCAGTGTCAGGGCATGCCTGCAGTGGCAGGATGTAAATGTATGTGCCATCTTTTGGCAAGTACTGAAAGCTCAGACTGCCATATCACATGCATTTCAAATTGCCAGTGTTGCAGAGTATGTCCCCTATTCTCAGTTGTTGAGACAGCATATTGTTGATTTCTAATTTGTCTGTTGTCAGGGTATGCGTGTAATGTATGCTTGTGTATAAGTTAAAGTTTTGTGAAAAGTTTCCAAAGCAGAAAGCAGACAGCTTATACAAGCATAATATTTTTGTAAGGTTGAAATACAAAGTAATCAGAATGTTAAGCTAATTGTTTTATGGTGTGTCATCTGATTATCAGTTTAAGTACCTGATGCATCTTTTGAACAAATTACTGATCTTCAGAGGTTGTTTAACTCACAACTTGCAGCATTAAGGATATTATGGTGCCATAGTGCAAGCAATTACTGTATATTGTGGGAGGCAGTAAAAGCTTGGATGACATAAATAGACAGAAAGGTATGAAACTTTAAGTGACTGACATTGACAAATGTGGTTAGGTACAGAGTCTGTGGCAGCATGGCCAGAACGCAATATAAACATAACTCTTTCAAGGGATGTCAAAGTCACATCTCATTCAACCCACTGAAATATTTCATTAACTAACAAAAGCAAAAATGGTGTTATTTTACTAATCTCACCCATAAATACTGTGTATTGTTGTACAGTATTACAATATGAATTAAACTTTGAGAACAGTGGAAGTGATTTGTTAGCAAAGCAGCCACACTTTGATGTGGTTATGCCATACAGTATTCTTACATGACCATGTACAGTACTCCGGTATTGGTGTCGGCAAATTAAAGGCTTCAATACTGTGAATAGCATAATGATATGGAGGTTTGTGATAAATAAGCAGAACATACAATACAGTATAGGTTAATTCTGAATACCCAGTTCATACTTGGGTGCACTCCTGAGTAAAGCTGTCTGATGGTAGCAAGAGTAAAGCAAAATGTACATTGCTAGATTGCAAGAAACAAGGTGCTGATTTCATTGTGAATGTTCATTCACTTATTTATAAAGGCTCCAACATGTTTGCATGGCATATGGTCGGTGCTGGTGACCTGTGCTGTGAAAAATAATATGCGTTTCATAACACACTCCCTTTAGGAAGAAGGTCATTTAGGTAGAGGAAAAAAGTAGTGTGAGATGTTGTGTTAGGTAGAGGAAGAAGAGAGAGGTGTTGGGTAGAGGAGGAAGAGGGAAGTGTAAGAGTAGGGTAGAGGAGGAAGAGGAAAGTGTAAGAGTAGGGTAGAGGAGGAAGAGGGAAGTGTAGAGTAGAGGAGGAAGAGGGAGGTGTAGTGTTAGGTAGAAGAGGAAGAGGGAAGTGTGGAGTAGGGTAAAGGAGGAAGTGGGAGGTTTAGTGTTGGGTTGAGGAGGAAGAGGGAAGTGTAGTGTTGGGTAGAGGAGGAAGAGGGAAGTGTAGTGTTGGGTAGAGGAGGAAGAGGGAAGTGTAGTGTTGGGTAGAGGAGGAAGAGGGATATTGAGGCAGTGCATCTAGTGTTGTAGGTTTTGAATGGCTGTAGTGGCTAGGTAGTGAGTGTACAGGATTAAATATTTCTCTATCTGTCTGTTGCCAGATGCCTTAATCCGTAAGGGAGGAAAAAAAAAAAAAGTCACATATATCATTTGGAAGGAGGTTGCTTTTTAAGTAATTTGGGCCAGTGGTCAAGTGATAGGTCTAGGACAGTTACGTTGGTGGTTTTTATGGCCATAATGCATTTATTTCCCTCTGACAAAGTGCAGTGAGACTGGAGGGGCAGTTTAACTAGTAACCAAGGAGACTCATTCATGTCTCGTAACTCAGGTTCAATAAGTCTCGTGGGTTTGGTCTAGTTCTGTCTGATATGAACTAACTTATTGTCAAGAGGTACATAGTGAGGCTGGGGGTAGGAGGTAGCCTCATACGTGTGTGTGGAGGCCTTGGGGTGTGGTGGTTGTATATGTGTTTTTCTGGCTTGAGAGTACCTTAGTTGTCCTGTGTGTGTGTGTTTAGCCAAAAGAGATCTTTGGCTCTGAGAACACCAGCTGGTATTGCATTAGAGTTGGTCTGGAATGGGAAAGTCATGGAGTTGATTATTATGAAGCGCTTAAGTAGGGAAAAATGTGAGGTGGTCAGGATTCCAGAGGCTTAAATTTAAGGTCCGTGATTGAGCATCTGTCCCTTGTCACTGGACGTGGCCTGGTTATATCAGTGCCCCCATATGAAGGTGTCTCCCCAGCACCATATTTTCAGAACAGTTGGGTGTGGAAGGTGAGAAGTGTGAACATCAGGGGTAGGTTTACAAGAGGCAGACTAAAAAAGACCTAGGATGAGGTCATAGTGAGTGGCCTAAGGGATAAGGAACTGAATAGGGAGGCTGCCAGAGATCAAGCAGCCATTAAGTGACCAAAATGCAAGCATGTTGGAGCCTTTACAAATGATACGATACAAATGATATAAAAATGCCAAACCACTTCTACAGACCCATCATGCACTCAGTATTCCAGGGTTATTGTGGCATCTCGGTGTGTGTATATATGTATATATATATATATATATATATGGGATTGAAGTATATTTAAACACATCTTAGATCTAAAGGCACATTTCCCTCACTGTTATAAACTGAATATGTGTAAATTGTGAATTTTGTTTGTGTATAATCTATCTTCTATTTCTAATTTATATATTTACAGGATTGAAGTACAGTATATGTAAACACATCCGAAGGTTCACTATAAACAAGGGGTTTGGTATTTCCGAGGGATTACCAAACTCCGATCGCTGTATAAGGGGAGTCAATCAGTCCTGTATGCTCAAACATAACTTAAAATAACTCTGTGAAGTTTTACATGGAGAATTCAATGGCTTATGAAGTTGTGCTTGTAAATACAATACTGTATGAAGTACATATAAATACAATACCTATAATCAAAGTACAGTATAATGTAGTACGGTTTCAGTACACACACTGTGCCAGGAAGGGATGCTGTTGAAATACACTTACTGTACCAGGAAGGGATACTCTTGTCACCGCGGGCTGATTTGCGAAATTCCCCCACATTTAGTGACCTTTATTCATAAAATCCAGGGGAAGTTCGGTCACAATTTGGCTGTTCATTATATCCGAAATTCGCAGTACCAGGGTTTGCTTACATCGATGGTTTACTGTATTATTATTATATTATTATTGTTTGACTAAAGCAATTTCTGAAGCTTAAACTAATGATACCCCATGTTGGTATTGTAATGTAGATAAAAACAGGTCTGAGTATTTATTCTCCGTGTG
>JAGKTI010001436.1:16804-28272 GCA_018397915.1 Birgus latro | reverse complement strand
TACAACCACCACACCCCAACAAGGCCTCCACACACATGTATGAGGCTACCTCCTCCCCCCAGCCTCACTATGTACCTCTTGGCAATAAGTTAGTTCATATCTATCAGACAGAACTGGACCAAACCCATGAAAATTACTGAACCTGAGTTATGAGACAGGAGTGAGTCTCCCTTTTTTGTGTGTGTGTTTAATTTTGCCCCCCGTATGGGATTAAGGCATCTGGCAATGGACGGATAGATAGACAGAGAAGTATTTAATCCTGTACATTCTCACTACCTAGCCACTACAGCCATTCAAAACCTACAACACTACATGCACTGCCTCAACATCCCCCTTCCTACACTACCTAACACTACATTTCCCTCTTCCTTCTCTACCCTACACCACACTTCTCTCTTCCTCCTTTACCCTACACCACACTTCCCTCTTCCTCTTCTACCCAACACTACACCTCCCTCTTCCAACACTACTCTTCCTCCTCTACCCATCACTACACTTCCCTCTTCCTCTTCTACCCAACACTACACCTCCCACTTCCTCCTCTACACTTCCCTCTTCCACTTCTACCCAACACTACACTTCCCTCTTCCTCCTCTACCCTACTCTACATTTCCCTCTTCCTCCTCTACTCTACTCTACACTTCCCTCTTCTTCCTCTACCCAACACTACACCTCCCTCTTCTTCTCAACACAATATCTCACACAACTTTTTTCCTCTACCTAAACGACCTTCTTCCTAAAGGGACTGTGTTGTGAAAAACATAATATTTTTCACAGTACAGGTCCCCAGCCCCGACCATCCGCCATGCAAACATGTTGGAGCCTTTATAAATGATAAGCGAATGAACATTCACAAAGAAGTTGGCACCTTGTTTCTTGCAGTCTAGCAATGTACATTTTGCTTCTTTCTTGCTACTACCAGACAGTTTTACTCAGGAATGCACCCAAGTATGAACTGGGCATTCAAAATTATTCTATACTGTATTGTGTGTTCTGCTTATTTACCATAAGCCTCCATGTTATTATACTATCCACAGTATTGAAGCCTTTAATTTGCTGACACCAATACCGGAGTACTGTATGTAGTCACGTAAGAATACTGTATGGCAAAACCACGTCAAATTGTAGCTGCTTTGCTAACAAAATACTTCCACTGTTCTCAAATTTTAATTCATATTGTAATACAAGTACTGTATAACACTACACAGTATTTATGGGTGAGATTAGTAAAATAACACCTTTTTCACTTTTATTAGTTAATGAAATATTTCAGTGGATTGAATGAGATGTGACTCTGACATCCCTTGAAAGAGTTATGTTTATACTGTGTTCTGGCCATGCTGCCACAGACTCTGTACCTACCTACATTTGCCAATCTCGGGCACATAAAGTTTCATAAACTTTCCATGTCATCCAAGCCTTTATTGCCTCCCACAATATACAGTAATTGCTTGCACTATGGCACCATACTATCCTTTATGTTGCAAGTTGTGAGTTAAACAACCTTTGAAGATCAGTATTTGTTCAAAAGATGAATCGGGTGTTTTAACTGATAATCAGATGACACCACAAAACAACTAGCTTAACATTCATTTTACTTTGTATTTCAACCTCACAAAAGTCTTATGCTTGTATAAGCTAACTCTCAGCTTTCTGCTCTGGAAACTTTTCTCAAAACCTTAACTTATACACAAGCATACAGTACACACACACACCCTGATAACAGACAGATCAGAAATCAACAATATGCTCTCTCAACAAACGAGAATAGGTTACATACCCCGCAACAATGGCAAGTTGGTGAGTGCAGGGAAGGGGGAAACGAGGATAAGACGGAGGGATGGAGTTGAGAGGTATACGAGAGATGATGGCATAAGTTTGAGGGGGGGAGGGATGGTGAATGAGCCTAACTAGGACTGTATGTGAATGAGGTGGGGGAAGAGGCAAGGGGAGAATGAGATGGAGGGTGGAGAGGTATATGAGAGGGGGGGGGGTGTTAGTTAGGGTAATGCAGAGGAGATTTACTAAGAGGGTGTAAGAGAGTGATGTGGAGACCGACGATGCGATGGAGGGATGGAGTAGAGAGGTTGGTGATGGAGGGTGGGTGTAAGTTGGGGGTGTGTGTGGAGAGTGAGTGACTAAGCATATGTAAGTGAGGTAGAGGGAGTAGAGAGGAGGTGTAAGGTGGGGGGAGGGGCAGTGAAATGGCAGGGGACAGGGCAACATGGAGATCATTTATTTGTGGCCACCCCATACAGGATTAAGGCATGTGGCTACTACTGATACAGATATAGACAGTTGGTTCACACCTGTGCATTCTCAGTTATAGTAATATGGCCATGAGTTATATATTTTTTAGTTGTATTTGTTTGCAGAGGTAGTACTCTGAACTTAAACTTGGCCTAAAATTTTATCATTTTCAGTCAGAATAGTTGTAACAGTAGAATCTTAAAACATAATGCTAGTGACAGACATACTATGAATAGGATTTTCAGCCATATCATTGCCTTTCTATGCCCTGAGTATTGTGAAACAGCTGGAAAAGAATGAAAAATTTGGCTAATTTACAGTGACATGTATAAAATTGTTACATTCAGTTGAATAATGTTGTTGGATATTTAACATACATCACAAGCAGTGCTGCATGTTAAATATCTTTTAGCCCCCATCAATACTGTGATGTCTCTTCTCAGTTTATGGTTGCTGTGTCCCAGATCATTTTATTAAGGTTTATTCCTTCTGCTGCCAGACTATTTCATTCAGCTTTGGAAGGATTTCTCAGACCATCCCTGCTGTGCTCTATTGGCTCTGGCCTACCTTGGACCCTTGCTATACCCAGCAATTCTTGCCTTGTCCTGTCCCTCCACAGTAAAAGTCACCCCCTTAAGCTGAATAAGATCATGTGGCATCAGCAGGAATAAAATGTCCTCAAGTTGAAGAGGTTAATTGGTGCTACTCAGTCCTTTGAGATATGCATTTTGATGCATTCTTGCATTGATCTGTTTTTAAGTGATGTGTGATTTTTGTGTACAAAAATATTTTGCATTGTTCTTTAACATGCATTAATGCAAACAGGCTGCATGGTTGCGCAGTGTGTCTAGCAGTGCATGTTAACAAAGCCCTTCTCATCCTTTGTTGTATGCCATGTTTGCATGTATAGATCTACTTGGCTTTGGCTGGGCAGAGTAATAAGACATGATATATAACAGTGATGAGCAGGGCACGGTCTTGGAAGCATAGCGCTGAACCTTTCTCGATAAATGGGCCACGAAAATACGAACTGGCAACCCTCACAGCTTAGCTTCCGGTCGTATTTCTCAGGCCCATTTATCGAAAGTTTATTTTTTTTTAACCACCCGTCATGTATATACACTGTGAAAATAAAAACCGATGTCTTTTACTTCAATGTCTTTATTATATACCTTCTTTGTACATATTTTTTTGTGTTACGCTATACCTAAATGTGGACTTTGAAAATATTGAAATAATATATTAATAGACACATAACTGAATGGTACTTTGGAAAGATCACTTTGTACTATATACAAAAAAACTGACTGTGGGTGGACATGCAGATGACAAGTAGCAACTTTACTTAAAAAACTTTGGGGACTTGCAGAAAACATGACTCAGAACTTTCTCAACTTTCAAAAATATTAACAAAACATGACTTATGGACTAAGTACAATATCAGCAACATGACTCGGGAACTTAGAAATTATCAGCAACATGACTTAGGGACTTTAGAAAAATATTGGCATTAAGAAAACATCAAAGAGGACTTATGAATATACAAAAGCTAAGCATGAACATATATTCAGAAAAGATACAATTCTGCTTGAGGATTGATAATTATAGAAGCTAAGAAATGAAATTAAAATGACAGAAATATAAAAAAAATAAAATTACATAAAGGGCAAGGCATGGAAAAGAAGAGAGCAGAGCCAGTTCCAGGGCAGATGAAGGTGAGCGTGGCAGAGGAAGGGCAGGAGTGGGGTGCTTTGAAAGCTAGCATTCCGCTAGATGGCTCTTCGATTTGGACAAACACATTCCCCGCACTGTTTAAAAGGCATATTTTTCTTTGTTAAATACCTGCACTTGTGTGAAACTGTGAATCATAGTAATGTCATATACTGTAATATAAATACTACAAATAGAACACGTATATATAAGGCAGAGTGAATTGTTTATATTTATCATAAACAGAAATTAAAATATCATTGATGGCATCAATGGCAACTGCCCTTTCAGTGGTCCTATATTGTTTAATTTCTGCTACATTTAGTGCAAGTTTGGTTCTTAATACATAGTTTGTTCAGACTGTAAATTATGCCTAGTGGGTATTTAGACTCATTCAGTCTCTATGTGGGCAGAAACTTAATGTTGAGTAAATACTGGGACTCAACATTTTGCTCACTCCCTTCACGCATGCGCACTGCAAGACAGTCCCGTGTTCATTTTTTTTCATGAAAGATTTGTTTTCAAAACAAACGTACGAGGACTAATGCTTATAATAATACAGTTTAGACTACTTGTTGTCTGCTTAGGTTAGATGAAGTAAGGCACTGTAATTGTTTTGCAGGGTATGAGGGGGCCCAAAACGGGGCTGCCTTGTGGTGCACATGCATGAAGGGAGTGAGGAAAATGCTGAGTCCCAGTATTTACTCAACATCAAATTTCTGCCCACTTAGAGACTGAAATGAGTCAAAATATCCACTAGGCGTAATTTACAGTCTGAACAAATTATGTATTAAGAACCAAACTTGCACCAAATGTAGCAGAAATTAAATAACATAGGACCACCGAAAGGGCGGGTTGTCATCACATGCCATCAATGATATTTTAATTTCCATTTACGATAAGTAAAAACAGTTCACTCTACGTTATATATACGTGTTCAATTTGTATAATTAATATTATGGTATATGATGTTACTATGATGCACAGCTTCACACAACAGTGTAGATATTTAACAAAGAAAAATATGCTTTTTAAACAGCACGGGGAATGTGTTTGTCCAAATTGAAGAGCCATCTAGTGGAATACTAGGCTTTTCAGAAGCACCCCATAGCATGGCAGGGGAGGACAAGGCAAGGGTGTATGGCAGGTCAGAGACAGTTGGGGTAAGAGATGGCAGGACAGTATAAGAGACAGGACAGGAACAGCAAGACAAAGCAATGATGGCAGGGCAGGACATAGCAAGGGTGCAGGCAGGTCAGAGGCAGGAGGAGTAAGAGACAGCAGGACAGCATAAGAGAACAGGAACAGCAAGACAGGGCATTGATGGCAGGGCAGGACAGAGTTAGCAGGGCAGGGCATAGGAAGGGTGCAGGAGAGTGGGCACCAGTGTATTGCAAGGATGCGAGGGCGTGGTTGTGTATTGCACGGATGCAAGGGAGGTTATGGCAGGGCATAGCAAGGGTGCTGGGGAGGAGAGGACAGGAAAGGATGCAGGACAGGTAAGAGATGGGAAGACAGAACAGAGTTGGCAGGACAGGACAAGTGTTGCAGGATAGAGCTGACAGGGCAAGACAGGTTATGGATAAAAGGACAGGTAAGAGATGGCATGAATAGCAGGGAAGGGGAGACATGGTTGGGCATGGCATGAGTGCAGGGGAGGGTATGGCTGTGTACTGCAAGGGTGCAGGGGAGGGTATGGCTGTAATGCAAGAGTGCAAGGGAGGGTATGGCTGTAATGCAAGGGTGCAAGGGAGGGTATGGCTGTAATGCAAGGGTGCAAGGGAGGGTATGGCTGTAATGCAAGGGTGCAAGGGAGGGTATGGCTGGGTATTGCAAGGGTGCAGGGGAGGGCATAGCTGTGTACTGCAAAGGTGCAGGGGAGGGCATGGCTGTGTATTGAATAAATGGCACCCTTGCAATACACAGCTATTCCCTCCCCTGCAACCGTGCAATACCCAGCCATACCCTCACCTGCACTCATGCCATGCCCAACCATGTCTCCTCTGCCCTGCTATTTCTTACCTGTCATTCCATCCATAACCTGTCTTGCCCTATCAGCCCTATCCTGCCACCCTTGTCCTGTCCTGCCATATATGTCCTGTCATCACTGTCCTGCCATTCCTGTTCTGTCTTGTCCTGCCAACCCTGTTCTGTCTTGCCATCTCTTACATGCCCTGCATCCATTCCTGTCCTCTCCTCCCCAACACCCTTGCTATGCCCTGCCATAACCTCCCTTGCATCCATGCAATACACAACCATGCACTCCCTTGCACCCTTGCAATACACAGGTGTGCACTCTCCTGCACCCTTCCTATGCCCTGCCCTGCCAACTCTGTCCTGCCCTGCCATCAATGCCCTGTCTTACTGTTCCTGTCATCTCTTATAATGTCCTGCTGTCTCTTACCCCTCCTGCCTCTGACCTGCCCTGCACCCTTGCTATGTCCTGCCCTGCCATCATTGCTCTGTCTTGCTGTTCCTGTCCTTCTATCTCTTATACTGTCCTGCCATCTCATACCCAAACTGTCTCTGACCTGCCATTTACCCTTGCCTTGTCCTCTCCTGCCATGCTATTCCTGCCCTTCCTCTGCCACACTCACCTTCATCTGTCCTGGAACTGGCCCTGCTCTCTTCTTCCTTTCCTTGCCTTGCCCTTTATGTAATTTTAGTTTTTTTATATTTCTATCATTTAATTTCATTTCTTCGCTTCTATAATTATCAAACCTAAAAGAATTTATCATTTCTGAATATATGTTCATGCTTAGGTTTTGTATATTCGTTAGTCCTGTTTGATGCTTTCTTAATGCCAATATTTTTCTAAAGTCCCTAAGTCATGTTGCTGATAATTTCTAAGTTCCTAAATCATGTTACTAATATTGTACTTAGTCCATAAGTCATATTTTGTTAACCCTTTCGCGCACGGGACCGCAATTTGCATTTCATGAGGTGTGGTGTGCCAAAGCACAGGATCTCAAATCGCGTGAAAACGCAAAAAACAATTAACCAAAAAATAAGTTTTTGGTCGATTTGTGTCAAATTTTGTAGCGTTCTAGCAGCCACGTGTCTTTCCCAAGGTAAGACCTTGGCAATTCTGCAATGGCTCATATGTGCTTGTACGTAGTGATAGAATCTCAGTGCTCCACTAGCAGCCAAACAGCAGGGTCGCGCTGTGTTGTATTGTCCCTTTAAATCCGCCATTTTCCCCCCTCCCACCCGAGGCTGAAGCCATTATTGAAATATTCAGTAATCCCTCCACTATCCGACATAACAGAGCCAAAGGCATGTCCGGGTACTGGTCGTGTCCGGATATTGGTCTTGTCCGGATATTGGCCCTGAAGCTCCAGCACTGGTCATTCATGACCCTAACCTAACCTAACCTAAATAAGAAAACCATCTACCTACCTCCCTACCGGACATGCATAGCACTTATTTAAGTCCCCTTTCACATAAATAATGCACACAAAGCATGAATTAACTGAATTTTAACCAAAAAATGATGATTTAGAGGTAGGTAAGGTACAGGTGCTCACAACTTGCCAGCAAGTGTAAGTAAGTATCAGACATGGAAATCACTATGAAAATCACCTTCTCACACCATATGCATTAAATAATGGACACAATGCATGAATTCATTGAATTTTAACCCAAAAATGATGATTTGGAGGTAAGTAAGGCATAGATGTTTTTGAGTTGGCAGCTTAGTGTAAATAAGTATCGGACGTGGCAATCACTATGAAAATCATCATTTCTCACATCTTATGAACTAAAATATGGGATACAAAGCATCAAATAAATAAACTGTTACCAGAAAAAGAGTTAAGTATGGCAAAGGTGTTCACTGTTCACCAACAGCACCAGTCATTCTTGACCCTAACCTAAAACCACCTACCTACCTCCCTCCCGGACATGCATAGCACTTAATTAAGACCCCACTCACATAAATAACTGGCACAAAGCATGAATTAATCAAATTTTAACCCAAAAATGATGAATTTGAGGTGAGTAAGGCAGGGGTGTTCACGAGTTGGTAGCTTAGTGTAAGTAAGTATCAGACGTGGCTATCACTATGAAAATCATGATTTCTCATATCTTATGCACTAAAATATGGGTTACAAAGCATCAAATAAATAAATTGTTACCAGAAAAAGAGTTAGGTATGGCAAAGGGGTTCACTGTTCACCAACAGCACAGGTCTTTCTTGACCCTAACCTAACCTAACCTAACCTAACCTAAATCAGAAAACCACCTACCTACCTCCCTCCTGGATATGCACAGCACTTAATTAAGACCCCATTCACATAAATAATTGGCACAAAGCATGAATTAATCGAATTTTAACCCAAAAATGATGATTTTGAGGTGAGTACAGTAGACATGATTATTACTGAGAAAATCACCTTTTGACAGCCTATGCACTCAAATATGGGACACAAAGCATGAAGTAAATAAAATGTAACCAGAAAAATTATGATTTAGAGGTGTGTGGGGCAAAAATGTTCACCAGTTGACTAGATAGTGAACGTATGTAAGAGACATGGTAATCACTGAGAAAATCACCTCTTTCACACCCTGTGCACTCAAATATGGGGCATAAAGCATGAAGTAAATAAAATGTAACCAGAGAATGAAGATTTAGAAGTGATTATGGAAAATATTCAGCAGTTGACAATGTTTACTTACAGTCCATGATTGTTGTTTACCCCCATCTCTAAGGTTTTTTACAGTGGTCATAATTGCTCTTGAAGTATGTCCAGTAATCCAGTGTTTAACTACACTTAATCCTTAGCACTGTGACTTTTGATTATTTAAACAAAAACGAAAATACTGCAAACGACCGCAGAGCCATCCACTGTTCACGGGAGTTGAGACAGAACTAGTAGGAGGGAGACTGAGCGGGAAGGGAGCTAGTCGGCGCGGGCGGGAAATTCAAACTGACACGGTTGGATTTTTTGTTGTTGTTGTTGTTGCAATTTTGGGGTTTCGGCCATCAGCCCACGATGTTCAAATAGTGAGGTGTCCGGATATTGGACGTCCGGATAGTAGAGGGATTACTGATTGTTTTTTACTATACTGTGAAGTGATGGTGTCTACTGAAAATAAATATATTGTTTGTAAAGCATTGGGGCCCGTTATCAGCCGTAAGGTCTAAAGGCAGGAGTCTGGTTTGTTACAGAGGGGTTTCCACTCACCCTGCCCGTTAATGATGTATTTTATTTACCCTTATATCTGTGAAACATATAGTGCCTGGATTAGTGAATTAACTGACCTACCATAGCAGGAATTATGTTATGCCAGAGATACATAGACATGCATCAGTTGCTAAGGGAGCAGGCGCTCTCGTATGCCATACAGTAAGGAAGGGAATAACAGAGAAGGCTGGGATGGAATCATGTGATAGTGTTTTATATTGCATATGGTTCATTGTGAAATATACGTATAAAATAGTGCAGTGAGTGTTCACTGAGAAATAATGCGTGCATTGACTGACCCCTGGGGGTAGGGTTTTTTTTTTTTTCAAGAATTCTCCCCCAGTATCCCTGCTTGTCATAAGAGGCGACTAAAAGGGTTGGTGGTGGGTTAGTGCCCCACCCCGTAAAAACAACTAACTAAAAATACAAACAGGAAGCCTCGGACCAGGACTGACCAAAAGTTGACGACGGAGGATCGGAAAAAGGACGAGATAAAGATTGCGACCTGGAATGTGAGGGGTATGAATGATGAGGTGAAAGAGAGAGAGATTGGACAGGTGCTTGAGAGTGCGAAAGTGGATATATGTGGAATAACTGAAACTAAATGGCGAGGTGAGAGTGTGAGAGAATGGGAATATGGATGGGGTATATGCGCAGGAGTGGGTGAGAATGAGAGGGCGAAAGAGGGAGTGTGTATTGTTGTGAGCAACAGGTGGAAGGAGAATGTAAGAGAGTATGGATCAGCTGGGTCAAGGATTGTGTGGGTAAGAGTGAAAGTTGGACTACAAATGTGGGCAACTGTGTGCGTGTATGCGCCAACACAAGATCGTGTAAGTAGAGTGAGAGAAGAGTTTTGGACAAATGTGGAAGCCTGCTTGGAAAAGTTTGAAAGGAATGAGAGAGTGTTTCTGATTGGAGATATGAATGGAAAAGTAGGGAATGAGAAGGTGGATGGAGTGGTTGGTGAGTGGGGTGTGCCTGCAGAGATGGATGAGAATGGCAGTGCTTTAGTGGACATTTGTGCTGGGAGGGGGTTGGTGGTAGCTAATACCCTCTTCAGCCACAAAATGATCCATAGGTATACATGGCAAGTGGTGAGGAGAGAGGACAGGGGAATGAATGAACGGAAGGCAATGATTGACTGTGTGTGTGGATGAAAGGATGAGAAGATGTATAATGGATGCAAGAGTATATAGAGGTTGGGGGAGTGGACTTTCTGACCACCACTTGGTGGTGGCCAGAATCAGAATCCTAACAAGATGGAGGAAGAGAAGGGAAAGACAGGAGGAAGTATGTGTTACAAGGAGGGTAGAAAAGTTACAAGAGGATGGAATAAAGGCTGAATATAGAAGGGAAGTGGAGGAGCGATTGGGTAAATATAGACTGGAGCAGATGGGGGACGTGGAGGGTGTGTGCAAGGTATTCACAGAAGAAATCTGTGCAGCATGTGAGGTGGCGTGTGGGGTGAAGAGAAGACGAAAGGGGGTTCAGGGAACAGCATGGTGGACTGAAGAGGTGAGAGAGGCTGTGGCACAAAAGAAGAAAGCATATAATGAGTGGATGAGGAACAGGGGCGACGAAGAAGATGAGAGACGGACGAGAGAGTTATATGTAGTGAGGAGGAGAGAGGTGAAAAGATTAGTAAGGGAGAGTAAGAAGAGAGTGGATGAGGAATTTGGAAGAAATTTGAGTGCAAAGTGGGGGGAATGTAAGAAAATGTTCTGGAAGGAGGTAAAGAGAGCTAGACAGGGTGCCAACGAAGTCAGTGGGGGTGTGAAAGATAAAAATGGTAGATTACTAGTGGAGAAGGGAGAAAAAGTAAACAGATGGAGAGAACACTTTAATGAACTGTTGAACATAGAGAATGAAAGTAATGCAAGTATAAGTGGCTGGGGAATGGCAGGGAGAAGGAGGGTTGTGAGAAGAGAGGAAGAAATCACCAGGATGGAAGTGGTGGAAGCAATGAAGAAAGTTAAAATGGGGAAAGCCCCAGGAATTGATGGAGTGTGTGGTGAAATGCTGAAGCATGGGGGAGAGATAGTAATAGAATGGATGTGGAAGGTGTGCAGATTGGCTTGGGAGGAGGGTAGAGTCCCGGAGGATTGGAAGTCAGGTATAATTATTCCTCTGTACAAAGGAAAAGGGGAAAAAGCAGTGTGTGGTAATCATAGGGGCATTTGCCTTCTCAGTGTAATAGGAAAAATATATGGTAGGATACTTATTGACAGAGTTAGGGAAATTACTGAGGAATTAGTTGGAGAAGAACAAGGAGGTTTTAGGAAGGGAAGAGGTTGTGTAGACCAGATATTCATTCTTAGATCC
>JAGKTI010001435.1:69543-85206 GCA_018397915.1 Birgus latro | reverse complement strand
AGCCTCCCCAAACTCGAGTATTCTTTCCCCTTCCGCATTCCTCACACCATATGCACATCCTCCATGGACTCCTTCATAACCTTGAGCTGCTTCACCCACACGACCATTTAAATCTCCTCCCAGAACCACTACCTCATCATCACCCATACCACTCACTACACTCATAATAATAATAATAATAACATTAATAATAACCACTCTCATTTTATCCCCTACGCGCCAGTTGACGTGTATAGCCATCACGATTTTGGGTGCAGAGCAACGCTGGTAGTAGTAGTAGTAGTTGTTCCCTAGGCCGTCTGGCGGAACAGCCTCGAGTCCCCAAGGAAGGTCACAGCTAAGACCGGGCTTTCCCACAGAGCTCTCAAGGAGTGTATGTTGTGTTGTTGGCATAAGTGATTGTGTGCAATGCAGTTTTCCATAATGTGCTTAACAGTATGGGGTGCTGTGTTAAATCCTGGACAGGCATCAGTGACGGAGTCATCCAGCCTCTGCTGATAAGTTAAGAGGGCTGGATGATGCCGAAATCTCAGCCTGGCCAAGTGGACCCTGTCCTCACGAGGGAGATAGGATTCAGAAGGGTGGATATCAGGAGGTCAGCATGCAGCTGTGTGTTGTCTAAGTGACTGAATGGAGCGGCGAGTGATTTGAGTATGGATATATTGATTGTTTACTGTGGTGGTGGTTTCTTTGTTGTGTCCAAATGTTGTATGGGCAAATGACCTCAAGGCACTGAGTCTTGGTGTTAATTTATTTGCCTGTATAGCCGCAAGCATCTGCCCGCTACCCTCTGAACTTCAACCTATCCTTACTCATTGTCGGAACACCTGGAGACGTGGGGATACTTTCATTTGAAAGAGAAAGGGTTGGTGAGTCTTACATATCTTTTTTTCTCTAACCTTTACAATTTGGCAGATATTAGGGTTTGAAGTAAGGGTATTTTTTCCAAAAATCATTATAGCCCCTATAGGGAAGAGCGTGCAACATTGGAAAACCCCCGGCGTGTCAGGACCAACTTGCCTAGCCCCAGGCTCCTATGCTCCTCATGGGGCAACATAGGATTTGATAAAGGATGGACAGACAGTAATAATAATATCTATCTATCTACCCATTGCCAGACACCTTAATCCTGCAAGGGGTGGCCACAAACAAATCACTTCCATGTCACCCTGTCCCCTGCCATTTCACTGCCCTCCTTCCAGCTCACACCCTCCTCTCTCACATACCTCTCCATTCCATCCCTCTATCTCATCCTTGGCCTCCCCCTCCCTCTCCCCCCTTCCACCTCACTCGCATACTCTCTCACTGTTAGTCTTTCACTCTCCATCATCTTCACATCACCCAGCCAACTCAATGTATTTCTCCTAACACTTTCTATTTCTATCACATCTACAACCACATCACAATGCTCCTTCACTCTTCACTTCCTCATTTTTCAGTCTGTCTCTCCATGTAACTCCACATGTTCCTCTCAAATAAGTAATTTCCACTGCTCTCACTCTTGTCTTGTGTCCTTCCTACAAGGTCCAAGCTTTGCTTCCATACGTTAGAGTTGGTACCACAATAGTTTTATGCAATGACTTTTTTACCTCCATGCTTGCTTCCCCACATCTTATCGCTGCTTTCAAAGAACCAGCAACCTTTCTTCCTTGTTGTGATTTAAAAAAAAAAAAAAAAAAAAGTCGTCATGGTTTGAGAGAGGTACATGGGTTGAGATGACTGGTATGAAGGCCATCAACAGTCAGAAGCAAATTATTTGATGGCCTGACTACTGATAAAAGTTTCAGTAATGCAGACATGGCTGAATGTGTATTATCATTAATATGCAGTAATTTAAGCAATCTGTTGGTAGATATGTACACATATCAAGGATTGAGTGATTGCACAATGCAATGCCCACTGGTAAACTGTAAACAAAGAGCTGATCGCATCAAATGTAAGGTGGCAGTGAAAGATTTGTATGTTTAAATACATTATTTAATGCCAACTTATATATATTTAAATACAAAAATATAATCCTCACCTAACCTATTTTATATTTCAGTGTACTTGGTTGTTACCATTGGTTGGGTTAGGTTATATTACACTTGGTTATGGTTGTAAAGTTGTTCAGACTGGGTTAGGTTTGGTTAGGTTTAGCTTGGTTAAGTTAGGNTAGATTAGGTTAGGTGTGGTTAGGCTTGGTTTGGTAGAATGTGGTTAGGGCAGGTTATTTTTGGCTGGTAGGTTACATTGCTTTGTTAGGTTAGCAATTTAGGTTATGTAGGGCTAGTGTATGAATATGTAACATTAGGCTTGTAATAATAAATTTGTGTAGATCTGAGTAGATTTTATAAAGTCTCCCATTACACTTGAAAAACAAACACTTGGGATGAACACTGACATAAAGAACAAGGAAAAGACAATTGTCAGTAAATAGTCACTTACCACAATAAAAATGATTCAAATAATATAGCAACTAACCAGGGACGACAGGAAGTGAATCAGTAAGGCAATTATTATGCTTAAACTAATGTTAGGAAATCTGTGACTCTGAGTGGCTGGTTTGGATGTAAACAAAAGATGATCAAATAAACATTAGTTATACACTCCTCCTGTGTTTTTGAAAATTTTTGAGTATTTATCCATAATGTTTTTTAAATGTTACAAGGTGGGGGCACTCACCATTCACTCACTCAATAGAGTGCTGCTCTCGGGTGACTGCCCATTCCTCTCTCCCTTCCTTCTTTCCTTCCAGCCTCTTCTGTCTTTCTTTCCTTCATTCTTTCCACTTCCTTATGCCTATGGGTGACTCTACACTCCCTCTCCTGTCTTTTTTTTCCTTCATTTTTTCCTCTTCCTTCAGCCTATGGGTGACTACATTGAGTGACAAGCCAAATGGTTTCCTGTTCACTAGGAAACCATTTACTATGCTTGGTGGTAACCATTTGACCAAATTATGGCACCTGGTGGTTTGGTGGGTAATAAAGGTTCTCCAGTCGGACTGAGTCTGTGCAGGTTTACATTCAAGGGATGGTTGGGGTTTATTGCTCACGTAATGCCACTCAGGGATGAGTGAGGCTTGTTACTCTTATCTTACATGTCAGGACCAACTTGCCTAACCCCAGGCTCCTACGCTCTTCATGGGGCAACATAGGATTAGATGAAGATGATGATGATGATGATGATGATGATGATGATGATGATGATGATGATAAGTTTATGAAGCAAAAAAATGAGCCTTTCTGAGTACAAATGAAAACAGTATTAACATGAATTTGACCCCGAATATTGCTGTTCAGGACTTTGGGGTGTATTTACCTAGTTGTGATATACAGGAAATGAGCTACACTCGTGGGGTCCCGTTTCTGGGCAACACTTTGTGAAACTCACCTTTTACGTCAGCTGTGATGACATGGGTCAATGAAAAACAAGAATTCATGGCTGAAAGGTCCTGACCAATGAAAACAGCTCACTCATGTGATGATGTCATGTGCTGTGCCAATGTTTGCGATTCTTGGGCTCAGCACAGCTCGGGCGTGCGATAACGATGTTCTTAAGCTGAAAAATGCGCTATAGTGGCAGGAAGGTAGATTTTCATCTAGTAGTGAAAACGAAACAGATATAACCATGGGATCATTGTATAACTTCTCAAATCCAAAATACTTGGGTTCAAGGGCATTATGGAAAATGGATTATTTTGGAAAGGTAAGCCATCATGTTTAGAGTGAGAAAATCATGTAAAAAATAGCTGACAGTGCCATCCATCCATCCATCATCCAATCCTACATTGCCCCATGAGGAGCGTAGGAACCTGGGGCTAGGCAAGTTGGTCCTGACATTTAAGATAAGAGTGACCAGCCTCACTCATCCCTGAGTGGCATTATGTGAGCAATAAACCTCAACCATCCTTTCCTGGTGAACAGGAAACCATTTGACTTGTCATTCAGTGTAGAGTCACCCACAGGCAGAAGGAAGAGGAAAGAATGAAGGAAAGAAAGACAGAAGAGGGAACGTAAAGTCATCCGTACACAGAAAGAAGAGGAAAGAAAGAATAAAGGCCATGAACAGTAAATGCAATGAAATGCTTTGCACGGGTAGTATATCAATCGTTGATGTACTTGTCTGCAAATAAAATTTTGTCTTCAAATATGCATTGTACGAAGCTAGAAACAGCAAAGTCACCCTACAGTTTTTTTTTTTTTAGCAAAGTCACCCTACTGTTTTTTTTTTTTAAGTGGAGTTTTTTTTGGAAAAAGGATGTTTGGATTTGAGAACTGTACTGTACAAAAATATCATCACAGTGAGTGAAGGGTTTGAGCAGAGAAGAAGAGTTACAGGAATGTACAGTAATGGAGGAGAAAAAAAAAACAAAACTTCAAGCCAAGGATATAGTTTCTATTTCATTCTTGCTCTCTCTCCCAAATTTTAATCAGCTTACAAGAGCCCTGCAGTAGTGAATGAGTTGGTAAGGGATATAACCCTTCCAATTTAAAGACTCTCCCTAACAGCTTAATAAATCTGAAGACAGTACAAAAAGATATCCTTATATAGTAATGGTAGTAGCAGTAGCTGTTGATGTTGTTGTTGTGGCAACACGATCATCTGAAAGTGAATCTAATGGAGTGCGGGCTAAATATGCCTTTTACCTCAAGTCCACTGTCCTTCTTTGGGGGGACAGGGAGCTGAGAGATATTTGCACAATGCTATCGGTGTAACTGCATGGAGGAGTCCCTCTCCAGCACCTCTCCTCATGGTATATGGGGTTATTATGGACAAATTGTGAGTAATGAGCAAGAATGAATGAGCAAAGGCTTGTATGAAGTTCCATGACTCAGGCTCCTACATCTAACAAAGAGTAATACTGAACTGGTTGTTACCAAAATCATCCTACGAGGATATAAGTGATAGCTCAAGCAGGAAAAGGTGCCACTGGACCATATTCACACTGTGTTTGGAATTTACTTAACATCTCTTCCCAAGCAATTTAATTTGTCTATTACAACTTAATTTATTCTTTTAAGTTACTGATGCATAACATGTTGATGTTAATCAACATAAGCAGGGGACAGGATTTTGTGTAATATGGATATCTCCAAGGAAGAAATGCAGCAGTCTTCTCTGCTAATGAGAATATGATTCACTCAGAGGGCAATAATTTTGTGGGTCAATAGGGTCAATAGGTATGTGCAAACAAAAAGTTCAACAGTTCATTTTTCAAAATACAAGAGGTGAGTGTAAACAGACATGGAGTGTATACAATGCTTATGAGATGTCAAGGAGATATCTGTGTTGTCAGGAAGGCAAGTGCAACACTGAAAGAACAGCTATGATATTGAGCAGGGGTACCAATATACTGTGTTTAATGAGACTATGTGATACCGAGTAAGTGGGTGGTCTTCATTGGGCATGAACCATAGCAAAAGACTGTATGAATAAAAAAGGGTGCTGGACAAACAGTCACTGTTAGCATAAGCCAGGTGCTCCACTGCCAGAGCACAAATGGAATTGACAGGGTGGGTGTGGCATGGACAAGGCTTGTGGTGACAATGAGAAGTGGGCTAACTCACTGAGGTGTGGTTGGAGCGGTAGACCTGAGCAGCCCAAGAGACATCTGGGGTGAGACGGTAGGGGGAGGCGGCGGAGCTGTTACTGGAGGAGGAAGAAGAGGACAAGAGGAGGGAGGCACCTGGTGACCCAGAAGCAGTTGATCCAAGGCAGCCCCCACCTGAAATACACAAAAATGTGCTTATATACCACCCACAGGTTGAATTCCATTTTCAACCAGGCATTGCTAGAGCCAAAGATTCATTAAGTGAGGTAATAAAAGATCATGCAGCTTGGATGGCTGCCATAAGGTAAACTGCCACTAACACATGCATGAGTGGAAAATGTTACATACCTAATGCTGACAATAATGATGATAAAAAAAAAAATAAATAAATAAATAAATAAATAAAGCTCAGATCTCTCTCAGTTTAACAAATTGATATCAGACTCATATGGCATAAATGAAACAACACGAGTCTGAAATGAAGAAATGAGACTGCTATGGAATGTGTGCGGGTTATGTAAAGAAAATCAGACATAAAACATTGCAATTTCTCTAAAGATGTGGAGAGAGGAAGTCTCTTCATAATGGGTAGAAGTGTGCTTAGATGGCATTATGTAATGAATGAGGTGCCAAGAGAGCATGTGAGTTTCAGTATGGGAGGTGTGGTAGATCAAGAAGGTGGATGGTTTGATAAAAGGGCATGTGATAGAAAAAAGGCATGGAATTAATAAAGCTAAAGGAATCGGGACTGAAATGGGTAGAAGTATATAATGATCAGCACATGACAGGGTTTGGGCACCCCTTTAAACTTGGTAGTCGACAAAATGACTGATTCGTTTATGTGAAGTGCACCTATAAAGATAAATGTATAAAAAGACCAAATGGTTATGGTTATCTGGAGGAGCAAGGATTCGAAAGGGCTGAATGCTTACAGAATGTGGTCTATTTCAATGGACATGTTAATGATAGTTCTCTCACTCTTATGCTGTCTCATTGTTTCTAAAGATCATACCTCACACCACCTTATTAGGTGGGAAAAAGAGTTGACATCATCACCATCATCACATGACAACGATGAGATGATGATGCTTCTCTATAACGAAAAAGTCAGAGCATGTTCATTTGAAAATTCTGTACTAGAAATAAACTCCACATGGCAATCCAACATTTACCTGTGTATGGTAAAGGTTTCTCTCTCCATATGACAATATATACTGAAGGCATTTGTACCCATACTGACTGCATTGAAAGCTTTATCAATACTTTACAAGAGCACATTCAGTTTCACTTTTTCCAAAAACATGAAAACAGAGTAGTACAGTAAACCTTCAATATACCGAACCCTCTTTTAACAATTTTAGTTTTAATGACCACCTTGAGCTGGCCAAAAGTTTAGTTCATTTAACAAATTGTGTTCAGTAAAAAACTGGGTGTCCACACACACACACACACACACACACACACACGCTCCTCCGCATCCCGCAGAATGCCGCATTAGTCTTGGATGACCAGCATCATGAGAGGAGCCATAAGCAGAGCATATATTANACAATTTTAGTTTTAATGACCACCTTGAGCTGGCCAAAAGTTTAGTTCATTTAACAAATTGTGTTCAGTAAAAAACTGGGTGTCCACACACACACACACACACACACACACACACACACGCTCCTCCGCATCCCGCAGAATGCCGCATTAGTCTTGGATGACCAGCATCATGAGAGGAGCCATAAGCAGAGCATATATTAAGAAAAAGAGCCATCTATATGTAGCTGTATGTTACCGTGTACGACTGTACAGCCAAATGGTGCTCTATATTTAATGATCTTTGTTCGGTAAAAGCCATGACGCCATGGAAATTACCGAACAGAATCGCGTTCAGTTTGAAAGTCAATGGTCTGGTACCAATTAGTTCAATATACAGAGGGTGTACTTGCTGTAAATATAAACAGCATGCCCTTGTTTTACAGGAGGGTGTGTTTGATACAATCCATTGCAAAACAATTTATTGTATATCAGGTCAATTACAGTACCACAGCTATGGGTATCTCTTTACTGAGACCCTGCAAATGATTGTAACACAGTAAAGTGCTCAATACTGCTCCTTATCAATATTGCTGAAGTGGGGAAATCATTTCACTTTCATACTCTGGGTGGTACAGGTACTGACAATTATGTTGGCTTGCCAGTGATACTATCATTGTTTGTCAATGAGGGAAATATCATCTGTTATGCTCTACAATATGAAACTATGCATACAGGTTACAGGCTGGGCAGTTTTAGCAAGATGTTTCTTACTGACTGGTTAAGATGATGAATATTACTAACAGACAACTGAGAGTGTATGGGTAAGGGTAAAGAGCAGATGTGGAACAAGGAAAATACACTATGGTATAAATATACAGTGTAATATAGAGTCATCCCCACTTTAACTTACATTTTCCAACATGCAAAGTACACTTTATTTTTGTTTGTTTAAAAAAGAGTAAGCATTTAACACATAATCAGCATGTCAACTGAGACAGTTACTACAATCTCGAAGTAAGTTTTTAATGTCATATACTGTATAGCATAGTACTTTTAAGTCATCCAACCCAGCAGGCAAGCCTACACAACTATTTTCAAAATTACTTAGGCTTTGGGTTTGGCTAAAGCCAACATATGCCTGTAGCTAGTACTTCAATTTAACATTTTCAATATGGAGATTTGGTCATGGTTTATTTTTGTTATTGCTAGATGACTTTTTTCAGTTTAGGAGAGCATCATGGGTAGAGGAGTTAATGAAATCTGTATCTACCCTTCCAGTTAAAAGTCTAGCCTGAATTGAATAAAATGATCTGGAAATACTAAGAATAACACTTATAATACATCAATGGACTGAGGACATTAAATTTTCCATATCATCATCACAGGGCTGTTGCTGTCTTCCTGAATAAAAGTTCCACAAGGTAAAGTAAAAAGCCGTATCATCATCAACTACAACACCTGAAACTGGCATATGGAAACTTTGAGAATAGCAATGTATCATTATTCCTGAACAAAGAAACAGAAGGCACTCGCTGAAAATTTTACTCATATACGTCAGCGAGAGAAGCATGGGTCAAATATCTAAGTGGAATACTTTCACAACTTTAGCTGAATTTAAAGAAGTTACATCCATCCATCCATCATCCAATCCTGTTCAGCCCCAAGAGGAGCGTAGGAACCCGGGGCTAGGCAAGTTAGTCCTGACATTTAAGATGAGAGTGACCAGCCTCACTCATCCCTGAGTGGCATTATGTGAGCAACAGACCCCAACCACCCCTTAGATATAAGCCTACACAGACTCAATCTGACTGGTGTCTTAATTACCCACTAAACCACCAGGCGCCATAATTTGGTCTTATGCTTACCACCCAGCATAGTAAATGGTTTCCTGGTGTACAGGAAACCATTTGGCTTGTCACCCAGTGTAGAGTCACCCACAGGCAGAAGGTAGAGGAAAGAAAGAAGGAAAGAAAGACACAGGAGGGAGTGAAAAGTCACACATAGGCAGAAAGAGGAAAGAATGAAGAAAGAATGACAGAAGAGGAAGGACAGAAGAAAGGAAAGGCAGACACATAAAGCAGCACTACATCAAGTGAGCGGATGGTGAGGGCCCCCACCTACCACACACGATTATAAATTATGTAGTGGCTCCCATACCTAATATACGAAGTATAATTTCTGAAGATAAAAATCTAATCAATTAACCTTGAAATATCATCCATTACATGAACGGCAAGAGAAATGGTGCATACTTTCAATAATAAAATGTAAATATAAAAAAGTTGATGAGGACTTTGGAAGGAACTTGGGTGTAAAGTGGAGGGAATGTAAGAAAATGTTTTGGAAAGAGGTAAAGAGAGTTAGACAGGTTGCCAAAAAAGTTAGTTGGGGAGTGAAAGATAAAAATGGTTGAGTACTAGTGGACAAGGGAGAAGAAGTGAGCAGATGGAGAGAGCACATTAACCCACCGAGTCCGACCGATGTACGATGCACGTCGCTACTTTTTTCAACGGACAGACTCAACGACGTGCATCGTACGTCACGCAATTGCAAGGACCTTTGTGTGCATATTTTTCAACACTCGCGGGTGATTTTTGGTAGAAATATGTGGGAGACCTTCCTCTACCTGCTGTCAAGTGGGGATACTGCCTGGCCCCACCTAACCCCCCCTTCCCCCCCTCCCTCCCACACTGGGCAATTCACCTGTTAGCAATAACCTGGCCAGTAAAGGTATGTTTCCCCACGGTCTCTCCAATGACGAAATTCATGGTGAAAGTGATTCCTGAGGTGGAGGACAAAGAAACAAAGAAGCTAGAGGTAGAAACAAACAGAAGTGATGAGGTGGTAATGTCGTAAAGGAAGGTGCCATATACTGGGGTTTTGGGTGAGTGAACAATGCTTATAAATGCCTATATTATTGCGTGAAAACCAATACAGACTTGTACTACACATAAATTCGTACCAAATAAATGAAATAAATACATAATTTAAAGTGGCTTCAATTAGTTAACCCTTCCATAGTTCGTTTTCTTTAGCCAGGTACCATGAAAAAGAAGGAAAACGTAAGGCTGAGTGACACCTTTATCAACATTTTTAAGCACAGGATAGCAATTTCTCTATGAATTTTCAATGTTTCTCACCAAAAGCGAAGGTTTCAGCCAAAAAAACAAAAAGTCGAAAATCGGTCAGGGGGGTAGGCTGGGTAAAAAAAACCGGTCGGGACTCGATGGGTTAATGAATTGCTGAAAACAGAGAATGAAAGTAATGCAAGCAAAGTGGCTGAGGAATGGCTGGAAGAAGGAGGGATGTGAGAAGAGAGGAAGAAATCACCAGGATGGAAGTTGTGGAAGCAAAGAAGAAAGTTAAAATGGGGAAAGCCCCAGGAATTGATGGAGTATGTGGTGAAATGCTGGACCATGGGGGAGATATAGTAATAGAATGGATGTGGAAGATGTGCAGATTGGGCTGGGAGGAAGGCAGAGTCCCGAAGGACTGGAAGTCAGGTATGATTATTCCCCTGTACAAAGGAAAAGGGGAAAAAGAAGTGTGTGGTAATCATAAGGGCATTTGCCTTCTTAGTGTAATAGGAAAGTAATCTTCCCACTATCCAATGTAACAGAACCAAAGGCAAGACCGGAAAGTGGTCTTGTCTGGAGAGTGGCCCTGAAGCTCTCGAACTGGTCATTCATGACCCTAACCTAACCTAAATCAGAAAACCACCTACCTACCTCCCTACCGGACATGCATAGCACTTATTTAAGTCCCCTTTCACATAAATAATGCACACAAAGCATGAATTAATTGAATTTTAACCAAAAAATGATTTTGAGGTGAGTAAGGCATAGGTGTTCACAACTTGCGAGAATAGTGTAAGTATCGGACATGGAAATCACTATGAAAACCACCCTTTCTCACTTCCTATGCACTAAAATAATGAACACAAAGCATGAATTTGAGGTAAGTAAGGCATAGGTGTTCACTGAGTTGACAACTTAGTGTAAGTATCGGACATGGCAGCCACTATGAAAATCATTATTTCTCACATTTTATGCACTAAAATATGGGATACAAAGCTTCAAATAAATAAACTGTTACCAGAAAAATGATCACTAAGAGTTAGGTATGGCAAAAGTGTTCACCAGAATACAGCATGCCGAAAGTAAGTATTGGACATGAAAATCACTGGAATTCACCTTTTTCACAGCTTGTGCACTAAAATAATGAACACAAAGCATGAATTCATTAAATTTTAACCCAAAAAGGATGAATTTAAGGTAAGTTAGCCACAGGTGTTCACTGAGTTGGCAGCTTAGTGTAAGTACCAGACATGAAAATCACTGGCATTCACCTTTTTCACAGTTTGTGCACTTTAATACTAGTGGTTACAATGCATGAAAAAATAAGCTGATAACAGGAAATTATGATTTACATTTATGGGAATTTTTTACCACTTTACAGCATGCTGAAAAAAGGTTAGACAAGAAAATCATTATGAAAATCGTCTTTCACACAGTCTATGCATGAGATTAATGATATGGGAAGAACAAAACAAGGATTTTTGATGAAGTTAGGGTACTTAAGAGAATGCTGCCGTTGTCCTGATGTATAACCCGCTCCGTCCTCCCAGACTCTGACAATAATAAAGGTGCACCTGAGGCACCCCCAGAAATTGATATAATCCTTGGCACTTCCGCTGCACTTTACACTCACCAGCACTTCCCACAATGTTTACCTTCCCATAAACACTAACAATCTTGAATCACATCACTTCAGTGCACTGCACATCACTTCACATAACTGTAAAATCCCGTGTGGTCTAGTGGCGACTCCTCAATACTTAGTCGCTGTCAGAGTCCGAGAGGAGCTGACAGAGGCGGCCTAGGGGCTCGTCGGTGGGATGTGGTGATACGCTACCCACTGCAGAGGACTCTGAAGACAGCCGCAAACTCACATCAAGTGGTGACTCCACCGTGGCCGATGTGCTGGGCTGTGGCTCGGAGCTTGAAGGACTGTCTTGGTGAGGCAATAGTGTGGAGCGAGGGCTGAGCACGGCGGGGGTGACGGGCCTGAAAAAAACATCAATTGTTGATTGACACAAGCAACGATGATTCTGATGATTAATGATGTGCTGCCTGAAAGCTCGCACTTCCTTCACACGTCCCAAGGGCCCCATCTCCCTGTCACAGTCCGGGTGTTCTAGGTAGTCCAGGACGAACTCCACATGTTCCCGGAGTGCGCTCAGCTTGGAGATGGCTGAAGTAGTGACAAGCAGAGAGGAGTCTGCATCATCATCGCTGTCCTCGTCAGAATCTTCCTGCTGAGTACTCGTGCCAGCAACAGAAGATGCGATCTCGATATCAGACGTGATCTGATTCGCAGGATCGCCCTCGTCATCATCCAACCACTCACGCACTTTGTCGACATCCACATTGTCTCCACTCGAATGAAGCCTTGCATGGAAGTCATCCGCCTCAAAACCTAGGAAATCGTACACCACGTCAGTTCCATGAAGCAGATGCGACCAACCATTTTCTAGAGTCTTGACAGAGACTTCCTTCCATGCACTGGCCCAGTTATAGGCAGCAGACTTGAGGTTGTAGCGGTAAAGGTTTTCCACAGTCTGATGTCCTCGTGTGTCTCGTCCTTCCCTGCGCTTGTCCTCGTTCTCGAGGACAACCATCACCCCGTCCAAAAACCTCCGTTGGTACAGCCTCTTCGTTGCCACAATCATTCCCTGATCCATTGGCTGGATGAGAGCAGTTGAATTAGGTGGCAAAAACAGACACCTAACACGGCCATTCTCAGCCACCAACTCCTCCTCAGACGGATGTGCAGGTGCATTGTCTAGAATCAGGAGGGCTTTTACCTGGTTGCGTGGGATTTTCAGTGTCTCCGTCTGATAATGAATGATCTCCTTGACAAAGTGTTGGTGAAACCAATCTCTGAAGATCTTGGTTGTGAACTAAGCCTTCAGAGAATGATACCACACGACAGGAAGGACATCCATTAACCCACGAAGGCACCGAGGCTGCTTTGCACGTCCAACAATAACGGGTTTGAGGTGGTGCATGCCGTTAGCATTGGCGCAGCACAAAGCAGACACCCGTTGCTTGGAGAGCTTGCGGCCAGGTATACGCTTCTCCGTCTCCTCAGCGAGAGTGTTTGTGGGCACTGAACGATAGAATAGTCCAGTTTCGTCAGCGTTGTAGACCTGACCAAGAGTGAGGCCCTCTCTGTCAATCAAGCCCTTCACCTTCTGCCGAAACTCTTCTATTCCCTCGTTGTTGGCGTCCAGAGCTTCACCATGGGCCTTACGATTGGTAAGTCCGTGCCGTAACTTGAACGCGAAGAGCCAACCTTCAGATGCCTTGAAGTCTGGGGTGTCGAGAAGCCTTGCGAACTTCTCGACAGCAGCTTTCAGCTCCGTTCCATGTACCAACACACCAGCAGCACGTTGTTGTCGATACCAGATGAGCGTGGAACGGTCAATGTCTGCGTACTTAGTAGTAAACATCATCTTTCTCTCCACGTTTCGTCTGGTTTTCGAAGTGAAGTCAGCCGTGTACTGGTGGAGTTTGTCTCGGGACCTCTTGATATCAAACAAAGTAGAGCGAGGGAGGTTGAATTCACGTAGGATCCGTGATGTCGGCCACCCAGTGTCCACCTTCTCCAATATCTTCCGCTTCTTCTCCAGAGTCAACACCACTCTCTTCCTCTTCTCAGGCGGAGGGGCCATCATCACACACACGATGAAGAAGGTGCAGAGCAGCACCAAGCCCTGCAGGAGGTAGAGGATCACCACAAAAGCAACCACCTGAGAAGCCATGATGACAGTGTTCTCACTAACCGGCAGCTGAGCAGGAAATGAGAGGAGTGCGGACAGAGGCGAGCGGTGCGAAAACACAGCTGGTCGGCGCGCGCAGGAAAATCAAATTGACGTGGTCCAAAAAAATCGGATTTTTTTCGTTTTTTTTTTGGAATTTGGGGGCATTTTGGGTTTTGGCCATCAGCCTACAAAGTCCGAACAGTGAGGTAATCGGATAGAAGTCATCCGGAAAGTAGAGAGATTACTGTACATGGTAGGTTACTTACTGACAGTTAAGGTGGAGTCACACTGGACCATTTTTTGCTTGTGGTTTGCCAAGTGCTGAGCATTTGCTGGCGAGCATATGAACAGTATCTTCACACTCAACAGCCCTACCGTCTGCCAAACAACGGGCAAAATCACCAGCGGCGGCCTAAAGTAAATGAACAAACAAAGCTAGAAATGGCGCCAACGGCCTCTGATATACGGACTGTCGCAAAATGTGCAGCAGTTACAGCAGTTTTAGGTATTCTCCAGGAACTGCATGAAAACAAAAAATGTGTGTGGGTTTGATCATGGCTGAGAAGAAGATTCAAAAGGAATCTATGACAATCTCTGCAAGGAAATGAGGCTGGAGGATGGATCTGCCTTCTACAGCTACCACAGGATAAATTCCACATTATACGTTGAGAGGGACACTTTTGGGAAGGCTTGCGATGAGTACTTCGGTGGAGGGCGGCCATTTTTCTTGTTTACATCCGGGCCACTTGTTGCTTGTCTGACGAGTTGCTCTCTGTCCAACTGGGAGCATCCGCCACCAGCTGTTGCTTGCGAGAATGCCCTTCTGGCCAGCAAATGCTCGGCTCTCGGCAAACCACGAATGAAAAACGGTCCAGTGTGATGCCACCTTTGGGAAATAACAGAGGAATTAGTTGGAGAAGAACAGGGATGTTTTAGGAAGGGAAGAGGTTGTATAGATCAGATATTCATTCTTAGACTTATAGTGGAAAAGTTTCTAGAGAAGGGAAAGAAGTTGTAAGCAGCCATCATAGATTTGGAGAAAACATATGACAGGGTGGACAGACAAGGACTGTGGAAAGTATTAAGAATATATGGAGTAGATGGGAAGTTGTTGAAGGCCGTGAAGAGTATGTATGAGGGTGCTAAGGCTGCAGTGCATGTGCATGGTGAATTGAGTGAATTTTTCTATTTGAAGGTTGGATTGAAACAAGGATGTCATGTCTCCATGGTTGTTCAATCTGTATATAGGTGGGGTTATAAAAGAGATACAAGGTAGGGCAGTGGATGTTGGAGTGGCCCTAGTGAGAGAGGGCAGTGTTTGGAAACTCCCTGTACTGTTGTTTGCAGATGATACTGTTGTTAAGTGAAGACGTAGGGGAGCTGCATGGCTTGGTAGATGAGTTTGGGAGACTGTGTAAGAAACGAAATCTAAAAGTGAATGTAGGGAAGAGTAAAGTGATGGTCTTCGAGCAAAGTGAAGTCAGTGAATGTACAATGAGATTGGATGGGGAGGAAATGGAAAATGTGAGTGCATTTAAGTACTTGGGTAGTGTGATGAGTAAGGATGGAAGTTTAGAGGGTGAAGTGCTTGAAAGGGTGCAGCAGGGAAGAAAGGTTGCTGTTTCCTTGAAAGCAGTGATAAAAAACAGCAAAGTAAGAATGGAAGTGAAAAAGCTACTACATGACAGTACTGTATTGTGATGACAACTCTAATGTATGGAAGTGAAGCTTGGACCTTGTTGGAGGGACAGAAGTCAAGAGTGAGAGCAGTGGAAAT
>JAGKTI010001435.1:39650-59533 GCA_018397915.1 Birgus latro | reverse complement strand
GATATACCTTTTTCACCACTCTATTGTCATCCTTTCTCTCCACATGACCAAACCATCTCAGGACACTCTCTTTGATTCTGGTGTCCACAGACTTCTTCACTCCACATCTTTCACGTATCACATTATTCCATATCCTATACACTCACTGTACTCCACATACATTCCTCAGCAGTTACATCTCTACTGCTCTTTCCCTTGACTTTTCATTTTCATGCTACACCATAGTTTCACATTTGTATGTTAAAATTGGGACTAACACCCCTTCATGTAAGCCTCGTGCAGCTGCAACACTCAAGTCTCTGTTTCTTATCAAGGCCTTCATAGTGTCAGCTATTTTCCTTCCTTGTGTCACTCTACTTTCCACTTCTTTTGCACATTTTCCTCTCCTTTCTATCACCATACCCAGGTATTTGAACTCTCACCAATTCCAGTCTCTCTCCATTCACTGTAACATCACACTGGGAGTCACCTTCTCTCTCAATTACCATCGCTTTACTCTTTTCTATATTTACTCTCAAGGGATGACACTCACAGACATCAGCAAAACTCTGCACTAGTCTACTAAGCTCTTATCTGGTATTTGCAATTAACACTGCATCATCAGCATACAACAAATTTGAGATATTCCATCCATCACCATTCATTTCCAATGCCATCCCTCTCTCTATTACTCGTGTTTTTACTTCTTTCATCACCCCATCTATATATACAGTATATTGAACAACCACGGGGACATCTACACAGCCTTGTCACACACCTACACTGATCAGTCACTTAGATGCCCATTTACCCTTACACATGCCTCACTACCATCATAATAACTCTTGACGGCACCTAGCAGCTTACCATCTACATCACACATGCGCAAAACCTACCACAATCCTTCTTTGTCTACTTTGTCGTATGATTTTCCTGATCCAAAAATGCCATAAACACCTTACTGTCCTTCTCACATGCCTTCTCCACTATCTGTCTTGCTACAAAATTATATCAGATCCACATATCCTGTGCCACTCCTAAAGCCACCCTGTTCGTCACTCGCTAGGACTTCTGATATTTCTCTTACTTTCTTTAAAATAATTCTTCCATATACCTTCCCTACAATACTCAACAGACTTATGCCACAATAATTCTTGCACTCACTTCACTCACCTTTATTTTTGTGTTTATCAAACACTTAAGAATATTGAGCAGCCTCACAAAAAGCAAATTTAAGATGAGACTCACTATCACACTGCTAATATTATATTTCTTTTTCTGTGCTTTAATGAGATTTTAAGTTTCCAACCCATATATAACTATCAGCCATACCACAGTCCTTTGAAGTCTGGGGGGTTTTCAGAAAAAAGTATACTGTCATTTAAACTGACCTCACTGTCTGATGAACATCACTACTTTCAGTGCTGCTGAACATGGGCACTCAAGAGTTTCCTGTGCTCAAGGATACTGGTAACAAATTCTTATGCCAAATACTTGTACTTTTACTGCATTGCAATGAGTCTGGTTACTCAGCCATGACTCAAAACACCTTCCCACTGGTATTCAAGATCTTAATGCATGTCATGAAAAACAAACTTAAGAAGGCTAGATCTTCAGCCAGATTAAGAGAAACTAAATTATTTCAAAACTTGAATTCTTGTTCAACAACGTTTACAAAACAGCCGTTTCTTCCAAGCTGTACATTTCAAACACATTAGGAATTTGCCACTGAAAAAGTCAATATGGAAACTAGCACTTGGCTGAATAATCAATAAGAATTTTTACAAATTCCAAAATCAAACATGAAGAAAGCTTAACCCGACAGCTGTGACATACTGTACATCACATGATGGAAAACTTGTAGCTGCTATGTACATCATTTGAGAAAGCATTTTTTTAAACTGGTGTGCTACATATTTCTCCCATATGTCCTCATTACTTCAACATGGTTGAACTCAGGTAAATAATGACCTCATATGCACTCATTCATTTCATACGAAAAAAAATTATTTGAGAATTTTTTTTTTTTCCCCTCTCTCTCTCATAGTGGTTGGTGGTGGTGGTAGTGGTGGTGGTGGTGGTGGTGGGGGGGGAGAGGTAGACCAGGAAACGTAATGATGCAGTTGTCGGGTTAAAAGACAATTATGCAGCAGTGACAAAATGAATTTATTACCATGACCATCAATTAGCTGTACAGTATACACGTATATGGTACTGTATTGTCAGTTAAGGGTCATGCATGATGCAACTTAAAGTGGAACCATTATCATCATCAAGAAACTGTAATTCTTAATGTTTTGCATTATGATGTGGACATGCAGAATGGGATTAAGCAAAAATTATCACACTTTGACAACTGCCTTGCAAAGTCAGAAAACATCTATGCATGGATATCTTCCTCTGCAGACCATATTCTGTTCATATAAGTACAGGTAATACCACTGCATTTGAAATGGCATTAATACTATGACAAAATGAAATGTAACTCCCAGGCCGATGCATGCAAGCATGTTGGAGCCTTTATAAACAATACGAATACAGTAATCTCCCATTTATCCGGATGTCCTTTATCCGTACGATCCATAACCCATATGCTGTGATCTGGCTGTATTAAACCATTATACGTACTTTTTTCCATTTTATCTGGAATATATGCTTGCATCTGGGTGGAAATTATGACCGAACATTTTGCTTGCCTGGGTGGGAATAGCCTGGTTGCGCCACGCTGTCTGGCTCAGTAGTTCACCTAGCGTCTGCTAAAGACCCCAACGGCCATTCACAGTTCCCGGGTGTCAATTATGTAGTAACCACCTCCTCTCGTATAGTTGTTATGGCGGTGCACATGGTGGCTTTTGTGGTTGTTCCCTACCTGCTTCAGGCCTTGTTATTCCTTGCATGACTCTTTCTTGGGTGTGTGATGATGACCCCTCCACCACAGAAAAGAAAGAGGGTAGTGATGACTCTTGAAAGGAAGTGAGAGATCCTGGGTCAGACATGCGGGATGGCTGACCTCCCACATCTTAATGGAGTACAACCTGGCCTGCTCAACCCTTCATGACACAGTAATTGTTTGGCTGAGGTTTATAGGTCAGCTTGACCAGACAGAGTAGTGCAAAACAACAAGAACAAATGTCGTACGATGTACTGTAGTGGCCTTTTACAATGGCTTTCAAAGTTATGTACGAAGGGGGCCAGGAGAGAAGGCCATTACCTGGACGGATCCACTTTCTGGACAAGCCTTTGGCTCTATTACAATGGATAAATAGGAGATTACTGTACTACATAACAGTGTTTGCACACACACTGAGTAGCTACCAAAGTTTCAAAAGTAAACATACAGTACTGGTATTTGTGCTTAAATAACTCTAGAGGGGAAAAAATATTAGTGCCTTTAGTGTTCTGTGCAAGCATACAGTGTATGACAACCAGTTTAAATGGTGCATTAATAAGTAACACCAATGGAAGTAAAAATATCTAATGGTGATACTGTACTAGTTTTTGTAAGATCAAACAATGTATGGTGAGCGAATAAATTTTTAAAAAAAGAAAAGTATGCTGAGTAGGATAATTAGGAAACTAGGAATTTTTAAAGTCTTATGCTGCAAAACTGTACTGCCTGACACCACCTGAGTGTGGTGCATGGCGAGGCTACGAGGATGTTGTGATACTAACATAATATACCTGAGTCGTGGTCGTGGTCATCCAGCTCTGCCGCCTGCACTGTCAGGTCTCCCTTCCTCTGACGCTCCTCCTCCCCTTCGTCCTCTGCACACTCGCCCTCCTTCTCGCTCACATTCTCGTCCTTTCCTGCTTCCCTCTCCCTACCGTGGTTATCATCCCTTCCATTCTCCTCTTCCTCCTCCTCCTGTCCTTCATCATCAGCCTCCTCCCCCTCCTCGTCATCCCCTGTGACCACTATAGTGAACCCTCCCAAACGTGATTCAAGGGCTTGCTCTAGCTGGGCTGCATCTGGCGAAAGGGACCCACTGCCACTGCCCCCTCTACTGCTGCTCTGGGGTGGGCTTCCAGGTCCAGTCACCTCAATCACGATCTGTGGGGGTGCCACTGGACCACATCCTGTGGTTCCTCCTCCCTCTACCAATACATTTCCATTTTTGTTTCCCTCGAAGTTATCACCATTTTCTCTCTCTGGGACGACTGCCAAAACAGGGAGAGAGAGACCAAGGGTGCCACTAGCTCCTCCACTGGCTCTTCTTGAAGAATCAAGTCTGCCAGGGCCTTCTGAGTGCTGAAGAAGTCACCCCTTACCTATTAAGCCAGCATTTGCATCCCACCAAATTTACTACACTCAATACCACACAAGTTCACTGCACAAAGCACCACTCAAGGTCAACCACTCAGACACAATTAGTGAACCAGTCATAGCATACAACTGCATACCAGCCACAACTCTAACACACATCAATACACACCACTAACTGTCTATGAAGCTACTGCTTTTCACACACTTTGTGTACTGAAAACAACATAAGAGTAACTGCTTTTACACAGTCTTCTCAGAATTTTCATGCACAGCAAAACACAAAACACCTGGCATCAGTGACACTCCACAACTGTTCGAAGCAGCCAATACAACAACATTTTCAAAACAGTGGGGATAATATCTAGGTCCACTCCTCCCATAACAAAGGTCAGGATTTTTATGCACTGTTATGGGGTTTTCTGAAAAGGTAATACCAAATAAAGCTTCATGAAAATGATTAGATTTTACTGCTCTCCTGAGATAAGCAGTGTTAATTCTGATTTGAAGTCTGCTGCCCCAAATCCTCTTCAAATATTCAAAATGTAAGAACAGTAAATAATAATAACCTCAATGCCACACTTGATATATAGTACTAATAATTCTTTGTAAAACCTGCAACACTTTGCCAATAAACCTGATTCAAATGCTGTCCTACAAACTACTGCTGGTCACTACAAACAAGATACCCTTACTAGTGGAAACTTTTTTTTTTTTTTTTTTAACCCGGGGACATCTTTTAAATTTTATTCTTGCCCAATCTCTGGTCAATTTTATTCAGCTTAGGAACTGAAGGAGTTAAATTTTGTCTTGATAAACCTCTTTAATACAAAAGACCCCTCCTAAGATGAGTAAAATGATATGATAGAAACAAGAATAAAGTGAAAAGGACATGACCAGGATTCGAGGAGTTAACAATAAAGAATGGAAACATGAGTGAATGAATGAGATGTCTGTGGGAAGAATACATTACCTTGTGGTCATGAAGATCTGGCCTGTGCATGATGTGTTGGTGATGTCGGGACCCACCGTCTCTTCTCCCTGCAATTACAACATGTGAGCACATTAACTCCTTGAATACCATACTATGTTTTTTTCTCCACCCTTTCATTAACCCCTAAACCGCGGGGTTGTGTGAGGAGGTCCTGGCGCTTCTAGCCGGTGGTAATTCGCGCTCTAACTTATTTTTAAAAAATACTGGCCAAATCTAGCCTGAGTTGTATAAATAGCACTCAGGATTCTCTTAAGTTTTTTTCATATATATTTATATCTTGAAAGCCCCGGCTACTTAAAAAGAAAACAGAGGCACCCAACTGACGGCCCATGGCTCGAGCCATCGCCACCAAGCATCACGAAAGTGACGGCCTGTGGTTAAGTGGTTAAGGGCATGAATATAATTATTCACTCCTTTACAATTATGTCAATTATATTCCATTCTTCCTTCCATCCTCTTACTCTCATTTATGCTTCTCACATTCCACACTGCCAAATAAAGTGGCCTATTTCTCCCAGGCCCTTGGCAGGTAAAAGGATCTTCCAAGGCTCTGTACCAGGGTTGGGTTAAGGGGGGGCAGGAAACAATAATACAGTACTGTAATTAAAATTAGACTATATGGAGAGGATAATAAGAAAAGAGAGTAAATTTACCAATTTAACACACTTCACTCAGTGATATGGCTCGGTAAAGAATTGCCAACTAGTAGTCATGATAAAAAGGATTATTAAAGCCACAGTAACCATTTAATACCGTACATCTAATTCAGTAAGGTATGTTGTGGCTCCAGACTTATGTGAACACAAATGCAGTGAACTGCTGGTTGAAGTAGTCCTTCACCTGTAATCTCCTTTTGGGGGAATTGAAAGCTGAGGGATGCTTGTACTGTGTAACCAGGTGGCAAAGCTGCCAGGATATGGTGATCTCACATGTATAGGCATCATCCTCCAGCACCAGTGGGTTAAAACTGATGGATAGCAAAGATGAGTGCAAAAATTACTTCATCAGAGTCACTGATGAATACACAGCAACAGAAAAGCAAAAGCACCCACTAAATTTGCCAAACAGATATCCTTCATTGCCTGTCAGGCTCTAGGAGTGGAAGCCACAAATCCCAAATTGCTCCCTGTGCTGTAACACTGCCAAAGTGTGTTAAGAATTTTTGATGACAGAAACACTACAAAAAACTCAGTAAAATATCTAAATTTTTAAATATTTTCCTTTGAAAAAATATTTTTATTATACAGCAATCTGATTCATCCCCCTCAAACTGATTGATAAAAATCATGATTAAATTCATCTGATGTTAATCATGCCAACTCTGTTTTGTACAGCCATAAACAAAAGTTTGCTAACACTCCTCTGCTAGTATTGTGTCCTGCACGCCATATTTCTCATTCCTCCCTAAATGATAGAGTCCGATAAAAATCATGATTAAAGTCGTTTGATTTTAATTATGCCAACTCTGTTTTGTGCCACCACTGACAAAAGTTTGCTAACACTCCCCTGCCAATACTGTGTCCTGCATGCCATATTTATTATTCCTCCCTAAATGATAAAGGACTGTACCATACAGTACAGCGGGGTAATGGTGCCAAGTCTGGGGTAACTACGCCTCCTACCTGAAGGAGTCCATTACACAAGTGGTTGCCAAAATATGTAGTAGTGATCCCTCAATTATCCAGACGTGTTCAGTATCCGGACACTGGGCCTTGGCTCTATTAAACCATTATCTGAATTTACTTGCTACTGTCCGGACATTAAGTGCCCGAGAACTTTGGCCGGCCAGCCGCCAAGTTCAAACATTTGGTATTGTGGCCGCTGGGCTCAACCTGTGTGCAGGATGTAGACTGCAATCCACAACCTGAGCTAGAATGTCCATCTACCCCAGTACTGATTGGTCAAAATCATGCACTTGTCCTATCACTCCCAACAAACTTCCAGCACCTGAATAATATGACTGTAAGCTGCAAGTGGTGTCATAACATCCGTGCACATTCCCCCACAGAATGTCTAATATTGCATGGCCACAGGGGCTAAGTCTTTCCCAACTGCCACCTCCATCGAACACAGACCACAAGCCACAAGTACATGTTCGACGACAACATCCGTCTGCCTCTCTATTGAAGGTCGAAAGTCCCCCGGTCACGGTGCATTGTATTCCTGTATGGCCACTCGGCGTCTAATGAAATGCAAGCCATGAGTAAATGTATGGCAAAAGCGCTGGTCCATCTGTTGACAGAAGGGGGAGAATCCTGCCCATAGCCTCGCCTTTCCCCACTCCCTCCCGTCCCTCCTCTATACCCTCCCGGCTCCCCCTTCACTCCCTCAGTCCTTACCCTCTTCCATGGTGATAGCACTGACTCATAAGTCTTCAGCGTTTTTTAAAATTTATTTGACTACCATTGGTCGTATGGAAATTCTGAGGTGACCACGAGAAAGCTCATAAAATTCTGCATCTAGACATATGCAGATTTAGGAAGAGGAGAGATGGTATGGGGTACAAGGGCCAAAGGGTAAATGAAGATAAAACAAAAGTGATGATATTTAGGGTTGGTGGCGGTACAGTCAAAGAAGAGGGAGAGTGGCCATGTGCAATTTGCAACAAGGGCGTGGGAAGTAATTCCATCTTGTGCAGTGTTTGTGATAAATGGGTGCACAAGAGATATAGTGGCATTAGAGGCAGACTGCGAGATAATGCTGATTTTATGTGTGTGGCGTGTCGGGGAGAGCAGGTGGAGATTGTCAGGCGTGAAAGGATTGAACTTGCTGGTAAGTCTCTTGAGCGTGTGAAAGAGTTTCGTTATTTGGGAGACATGTTATGTGCTGGAGGTGGGGCTGGAACCAGCTCTGTGGCTAGGGTGAGAAGTGGTTGGAAGAAGTTCAGAGAGCTGTTGCCTCTTCTGACACTGAGAGGACTCTTCCTACGTGCTAAGGGGTCTCTGTATACAGCTTGTGTTAGGAGTGTGATGCTGTGTGGTAGTGAGACTTGGGCAGTAAAGGAAAAGGATATTCGCAGGCTCAAACATACAAAAATGACAATGATTAGGTGGATGTGCAGTGCATTCCTGCATGCAAGGCCTGGGGGGGATGGGTTTACGATCGAAGAGTTAAGAGGTAGGATGGGACTGGCGTGTACTGATGTGATGAGAAGTAGACTGACATGGTTTGGGCATGTGGAGAGGATGGGGGATGGTAATTGGGTGCAGAAGGTGAGAGGTGTTAATATTGGTTGTGGAGTTGCGAGGGGTACACCGAGAAAGCCGTGGGACGAGGTCATTAAGTGCGACCTCGGGGTTAAGGGACTGAACAGGGAGGCTCCCATAGATCGAGCAGCATGGAGAGCTACCATTAGGTGACTAAAGCCGACGCATACAAGCATGTTGGAGCCTTCAAAAACGAAAATGAAAACAAAAGCTTGGAAGATGCTGGCAAAATTTTGAATTAGGATGGTGGGAAGTTATACGATGATCAGTTTTACTCTTGAACACTTTATTCCTGCTTGAATTTCGTACTCTTACCTGTTAGTTTGATGTGTTTTTATTAGCTTAGCTTATAGTACAAACACCAGCAAAGATAATGGTATACGATTTATGCCAAAATAACCAATTCAGGGAGGCATATTTAGCCGTGGAATTTATTTTTGTGCCCCGGGAGCAATCGCTCATTACAGACAACAGATTTTCAAACCGTCATCAGTGTTTTTTTGAGGATTTTTGCTGTTTATGCATTGTTTTCATGATGTTTGCATTAATATGGATAATCCTATGTGTGTTTTCATGTTTAAAAATGGCAGGGTACTGTACATACAGTCATGTATAGGTCGGGTGTTTTTTGGTTTTCATTTTTTTTTTTCATGGTTTTCTTGGTGTTTCACATTACCCTAAATATTCCTATGTGTGTTTTGATGTCTAAATATGGCAGACTGACCTGAAAACAGTGCCAAAATTAGGAGGAATACTGTACATACTGTCACGTATAGGTAGGGTGTTTTCTGGCTTTCAGTGCTCTTTTTTCATAGTTTTCTTGGTGTTTAGCATTACTTTGGATATTCCTATGTGTGTTCTGATGTCTAAATATGGCAGACTGACCTGAAAACTGCCAACATTAGGAGGAGTACTGTACATACAGTGGTGTATAGGTAGGGTGTTTTTTGGTTTTCATTATTTTAATTTTTTTTTGCATGGTTCTCTTGGTTTTAAAAATTTTGGATAATCCTATGCATGTCTGACGTCAAAATATGGCAGAATGACAGGAAAACATTGCCAAAATAATGAGGGGTACTGTAATTAGAGTAGTGTTTAGGTAGGTGTTTTTTGTTTTTCAGTGGTTTTTCCGCATAGTTTTCTTGGTGTTTAGCATTATTTTGGATATTTCTAAATGTGTTTTGATGTCTGAATATGCCTGAATGACTGGAAAACACTGCCCAATTAAGCATATGTACTGCACAAGCAAGTTAGGTATACTGTACATTGGAAGTAGGTACAGGTAGGGTCTGGGTGTGATAGGAGAATAGTGTTCATTATCCAGATGCCCGGACATGCCTTTGGCTCTATTATGTCCAGATAAATGAGGAATTACTGTTCTTTTTGAATACAGACATTTGGAATTTATTCATTACTCAGTGTTCGACCTAATCCCTAAATTTCATTATTATTATATGATATTACTATGTAACTTTTTAAAGGAAAATGTTTTTAAGGAAAATGTGAAAGAGAGAGAGATTGTACAGGTGCTTGCTTGTGAGTGCGAAAGTGGATATATGTGGAATAACTGAAACTAAATGGCGAGGTGAGAGTGTGAGAGAATGGGAATATGGGTGGGGTATATGCGCAGGAGTGGGTGAGAATGAGAGGGCGAAAGAGGGAGTGTGTATTGTTGTGAGCAACAGGTGGAAGGAGAATGTAAGAGAGTATGGATCAGTTGGGTCAAGGACTGTGTGGGTAAGAGTGAAAGTTGGACTACAAATGTGGGCAATTGTGTGCGTGTATGCGCCAACGCAAGATCGTGTAAGTAGAGTGAGAGAAGAGTTTTGGACAAATGTGGAAGCCTGCTTGGAAAAGTTTGAAAGGAATGAGAGAGTGTTTCTGATTAGAGATATGAATGGAAAAGTGGAGAATGAGAAGGTGGATGGAGTGGTTGGTGAGTGGGGTGTGCCTGCAGAGATGGATGAGAATGGCAGTGCTTTAGGGGACATTTGTGCTGGGAGGGGGTTGGTGGTAGTTAATACCCTCTTCAGGCACAAAATGATCCATAGGTATACATGGCGAGTGGTGAGAAGAGAGGACCGGGGAATGAATGAACGGAAGGCAATGATTGACTATGTGTGTGTGGATGAAAGGATGAGAAGATGTATAATGGATGCAAGAGTACATAGAGGTTGGGGGAGTGGACTTTCTGACCACCACATGGTGGTGGCCAGAATCAGAGTCCAAACAAGATGGAGGAAGAGAAGGGAAAGACAGGAGGAAGTATGTGTTACAAGGAGGGTAGAAAAGTTACAAGAGGATGGAATAAAGGCCGAATATAGAAGGGAAGTGGAGGAGCGATTGGGTAAATATAGATTGGAGCAGATGGGGGATGTGGAGGGTGTGTGCAAGGTATTCACAGAAGAAATCTGTGCAGCATGTGAGGTGGTGTGTGGGGTGAAGAGAAGACGAAAGGGGGTTCAGGGAACAGCATGGTGGACTGAAGAGGTGAGAGAGGCTGTGGCACAAAAGAAGAAAACATATAATGAGTGGATGAGGAACAGGGGCGACAAAGAAGCTGAGAGACGGACGAGAGAGTTATATGTAGTGAGGAGGAGAGAGGTGAAAAGATTAGTAAGAGAGAGTAAGAAGAGAGTGGATGAGGAGTTTGGAAGGAATTTGAGTGCAAAGTGGAGGGAATGTAAGAAAATGTTCTGGAAGGAGGTAAAGAGAGCTAAACAGGGTGCCAACGAAGTCAGTGGGGGTGTGAAAGATAAAAATGGTAGATTACTAGTGGAGAAGGGAGAAAAAGTAAACAGATGGAGAGAACACTTTAATGAACTGTTGAACATAGAGAATGAAAGTAATGCAAGTATAAGTGGCTGGGGAATGGCAGGGAGAAGGAGGGTTGTGAGAAGAGAGGAAGAAATCACCAGGATGGAAGTGGTGGAAGCAATGAAGAAAGTTAAAATGGGGAAAGCCTCAGGAAATGATGGAGTGTGTGGTGAAATGCTGAAGCATGCGGGAGAGATAGTAATAGAATGGATGTGGAATGTGTGCAGATTGGCTTGGGAGGAGGGTACAGTCCCGGAGGATTGGAAGTCGGGTATAATTATTCCTCTGTACAAAGGAAAAGGGGAAAAAGAAGTGTGTGGTAATCATAGGGGCACTTGCCTTCACAGTGTAATAGGAAAAATATATGGTAGGATACTTATTGACAGAGTTAGGGAAATTACTGAGGAATTAGTTGGAGAAGAACAAGGAGGTTTTAGGAAGGGAAGAGGTTGTGTAGACCAGATATTCATTCTTAGATCCTTAGTGGAAAAGTTTCTAGAGAAGGGCAAGAAGTTGTATGCAGCCTTCATGGATCTGGACAAAGCATATGACAGGGTGGATAGACAAGGTTTGAGGAAGGTATTAAGAATATATGGAGTGCATGGGAAGTTGTTGAAGGCAGTGAAGAGTATGTATGAGGGTGCTAAGGCTGCAGTGCGTGTGGATGGCAAACTGAGTGAATCTTTCCATTTGAAGGTTGGATTGAAACAAGGATGTGTCATGTCTCCATGGTTGTTCAATATGTATATGGATGGGGTTATAAAAGAGATACAAGGTCGGGCAGTGGATGTTGGTGTGGCCCTAGTGAGAGAGGGCAGTGTGTGGAAACTCCCTGTACTGTTGTTTGCAGATGATACTGTGTTGTTGAGTGAAGACGATGGGGAGCTGCAAGGCTTGGTAGATGAGTTTGGGAGAGTGTGTAAGAAACGGAATCTAAAGGTGAATGTGGGGAAGAGTAAAGTGATGGTCTTCGAGAGAAGTGAAGCCAGCGAGTGTACAGTGAGATTGGATGGGAAGGATATGGAGAATGTGAGTGAATTTAAGTACTTGGGCAGTGTGATGAGTAAGGATGGTAGTCTGGAGGGTGAAGTGCTCGAAAGGATACAGCAGGGAAGGAAGGTTGCTGGTTCGTTGAAAGCAGTGATAAGAAACAGGGAGGTGAGCATGGAAGTGAAAAAGTTTTTACATGACAGTATTGTGATACAGGAAGTGAAGCTTGGACCCTGTTGGAAGGACAGAAGTCAAGAGTGAGAGCAGTGGAAATGAGTTATTTGAGAGGAGCATGTGAAGTCACATGGAGAGACAGACTAACAAATGAGGAAGTGAAGGAGCGTTGTGGTGTGCTTGAGGACGTGATGGGAAGCATTAGGAGAAACACGTTAAGGTGGTTTGGGCATGTGGAGAGGATGGAGAGTGAAAGATTGACGAGGAGAGTGTATGTGAGTGAGGTGGATGGGGCGAGAGGAAGGGGGAGGCCGAGGATGAGATGGAAGGATGGAGTGGAGAGGTATATGAGAGAGGGGGGTGTGAGTTGGGAGCGTGGTAGTGAAATGGCAGGGGACAGAGTGACATGGAGGCGATTTGTTTGTGGCCACCCCGTTCGGGATTGAGGCGTCTGGCAATAGATAGACAGATAGATGTTTAATATAAACTTTTTATTAAAACTGATGATGGAAACACAACATTTGGGGATAAATGAATAAAGCTGCCAGCATACTTCAAAATTCTATCGATCTACTGCTGGATGCCACGATCCCATAAAGGGTAGCTGTTTGTCTTTTAGCTGTTTTACAGGGAGGGGCACTGACTTCTGCCAATCCACTTGACATGCAGGGAATGCTGTCAGTAATTGTGTACAGAATAAGGTATGTTACGGCAATAAAGTGAATCTGTAGCTTTTGGCATTTAGTGTGTACGAGTACTCCTCAACTTACAACAGACCAAATACATGCCATGTTACTCATTCTCTCTCCTCTCTATACGCGCTTAAAGATGTCTACATTCATTTCCACTGTTATAGTGTGCCTTTTTTGTTGCTGTTCTCACCACCACCACTAAGCTTTCATTTTTGAGACATGCTGAGGGTCAAAATAATGAAATACACAACAGTGTACCTCCTGCTACAACAATAACCTCACATGTACTGCCAAAACAAATCGTGAGGTGGGAAGCGCACAGACAGCATCTGGTGCCTGACTAACAAAATAGGGTTTGGCGTGTAGTTTAAATAGGTAGAATACGTATTTTTATATTTATTTTTATCCTTGAAATTAGTTTTCACATATCTCTGACTTTAGGTAACTCGACTTTACAAATGTAGAGGAGAACCTGTACAGTAAGCCCTCCATTTTGGCAACTAGTTGATGCCAAAATAACCTCACAAAACCCTATTTTGCCATATCCAAGGGCTTAATTAAATGGGGAAAATTTTAAATGATTCTAAGTGGTCAATAACAAACTTGAGAGAATGGGAGTATAGGATGGGGTATATGCACGGGAGTAGGTGAGAATGAGAGGGCGAAAGAAGGGGTGTGTATTGCTGTGAGAAACAGATGGAAGGAGAATGTAAGAGAGTATGGATCAATTAGGTCAAGGATTGTGTGGGTAAGAGTGAAAGTTGGACTACAAATGTGGGCGATTGTGTGTGTGTATGCGCCAACGCAAGATCGTGTAAGTAGAGTGAGAGAAGAGTTCTGGACAAATGTGGAAGCCTGATTGGGAAAGTTTGAAAGGAATGAGTGTTTCTGACTGGAGATATGAATGGAAAAGTAGGGAATGAGAAGGTGGATGGAGTGGTTGGTGAGTGGGGTGTGCCTGCAGAGAGATGGATGAGAATGGCAGTGCTTTTGTGGACATTTGTGCCGGGAGGGGGTTGGTGTTAGCTAATACCATCTTCAGGCACAAAATGATCCATAGGTATACATGGCAAGTGTTGAGCAGGGTGGATGATGAACTGAATGAATGGAAAGCAATGATTGACTATGTGTGTGTGGATGAAAGGATGAGAAGATGTGTAATGGATCTATCTATCTATCTATTGCCAGACGCCTCAATCCCGAACGGGGTGGCCACAAACAAATCGCCTCCATGTCACTCTGTCCCCTGCCATTTCACTGGCAGGAGTATATAGAGGTTGGGGGAGTGGACTTTCTGACCACCACTTGGTGGTGGCCAGAATCAGAATCCAAACAAGATGGAGGAAGAGAAGAAGGGAAGGACAGGAGGAAGTAGTTCTTACAAGAGGATGGAATAAAGGCTGAATATAAAAGGGAGGTGGAGGAACGATTGAGTAAATATAGATTGGAGCAGATGGGGGACGTGGAAGATGTGTGCAAGATATTCACAGAAGAAATCTATGCAGCATGTGAGATGGTGTGTGGGATGAAAAGAAGACGAAAGGGGGTTCAGGGAACAGCATGGTGGACAGAAGAGGTGTGAGAGGCTGTGGAACAAAAGAAGAAAGCATATAATAAGTGGATGAGGAACAGGGGCGTCGAAGAAACTGAGAGACGGACGAGAGAGTTATATGTAGAGAGGAGGAGAAAGGTGAAAAGATTAGTAAGAGAAAGAAGAGAGTGGATGAGGAATTTGGAAGGAATTTGAGTGCAAAGTGGAGGGAATGTAAGAATATGTTCTGGAAAGAGGTAAAGGGAGCTAGACAGGGTGCCAACGAAGTTAGTGGGGGTGTGAAAGATAAAAATGGTAGATTACTAGTGGAGAAGGGAGAAAAAGTAAACAGATGGAGAGAACACTTTAACGAATTGTTGAACATAGAGAACGAAAGTAATGCAAGTACAAGTGGCTGGGGAATGGTGGGGAGAAGGAGGGTTGTGAGAAGAGAGGAAGAAATCAGTAGGATGGAAGTGGTGGAAGCAATGAAGAAAGTTAAATTGGGGAAAGCCCCAGGAATTGATGGAGTGTATGATGAAATGCTGAAGCATGGGGGAGAGATAGTAATAGAATGGATGTGGAAGGTGTGCAGATTGGCCTTGGAGGAAGGTAGAGTCCCGGAGGACTGGAGGTCAGGTATAATTATTCCTCTGTACAAAGGGAAAGGGGAAAAAGAAGTGTGTGGTAATCATAGGGGCATTTGCCTTCTTAGTGTAATAGGAAAAGTATATGGTAGGATACTTATTGACAGAGTTAGAGAAATAACAGAGGAATTAGTTGGAGAAGAACAGGGAGGTTTTAGGAAGGGAAGAAGTTGTGAAGAGCATTAAATATTGCAATTTTTAAATTACATGGTTTAAATATAGCATTCAGGTATACTTCGACCATTAGATCAATGTTAGTAAAGAACAAATGTACAACATATTCAGAAGCAGGCATATATAAAATTCCTTGCAAAGACTGTGAACTAGTTTACATAGGAGAAACAGGTCAAAGTTTGGAAACATGGATTAAGGAACATAAGTATGCCATAAAAACATGTAATTTAAACAATGCAATATTTAATCATGTTTGTGAAGCCAACCACAGAATTGACTGGCAAGGTATAAAAGTCAAGACTTTCGGAAACGAAAGATTACTGAAGCCATGTGTATCCATAAATACGAGAATTTCAACCTTAGTGAAGGCATGTACAAGCTAGATCCTATAATGAGGTCCCTGGTGGAAATGTCCCTTCCGCACCAACACAGGTGGGGTCAGACAGGAATTACACCTGCCCTGCCTGGTGGTGTCTCCCCCTATCATTCTTGGAAAATCCCCGCTTACAGTAATCCACCCCATCCCACCTCACCTTTACCCCTCCCTTCCACACACATGCATAAAATGGAGTCCTTGTATTGTCAAAATGTCAATCCCTCTCTCTATCTTAACCACTGAAGATGGTGCCAGTGTCCACCGAAACTGTTTGGTACATATATTCTTTGTCTTCAAGTGTGGGTTTTATTTTCCGTCTCTGATTATCATGCAAGAGTGATTCATCCAGCCGTGTTTTATGATAGTGGATGTTGTGGGTTTCTGGAGGCTGCAGCGAGAATTTGGGTGCCTCTCATGTCTACATGATCCTTGACTTTGAGGACTTTGGTTTCTTGGTGTAGGTGGTCTGTAGGTGTAGTAGCTGTGCAACCCGTGATTATTTTTAGGGCCTTGTTTTGCATGGTCTGAAGAGTGTTATAGTGTGTTTTAATGAGGTTAGGAGCCCAAACAGGGCTTGCATAATTCACCACGGAACTTATATATTATTTGTATACAGTGGTGGTGGTTTCTTTGTTGTATCCAAATGTTGTATGGGCAAGTGACCTCAAGGCACTGAGTCTTGGTGTTAATTTATTTTTGATGTTTGTGATGTGCTGTTTAAATGACATTGGTGTATTGTATGTTACACCAAGGATTTTGCGTGTGTATTTACCTAACTGTATCTACCCAATTGTGATATACAGGAAATGAGCTACGCTCATGGGGTCCCGTCTCTTTTTCTCATTAAGTCAAGTTTTGCTTTAAACTCGTTTAAGATTTTAGATTGGATGATCTCTTTGTCCAGTCTATTCCACAGGTCTATCAATTTTATCTCTCTATCAATTTTATCTACTCCCATCATGGTCCTGAACACTGCAATCATGTCATCCCTCTCTCTCCTTTCCTCTAAGGATGGCAAATCCAGTCTTTCTAGCCTCTCACTGTATGACAGATCTGCAAGACTGGGGACCATCTTAGTTGCTGTTCTTTGTATTCTCTCAATCTTGTTTATATCTTTCTTTTTGTGTGGGGACCACACTACTGCTGCATATTCTAACCTGGGGCGGATCATGGCCACTATCAATTTTTTCATCATCTCTTCATTCATGTAATGAAATGCCACTCTTATATTGGTCAAGAGTTTTTATGTCTCTCTAACTATCTTGTTAATGAGTTTTTCTTGTGAGAAACTATCCTGGACCAGCACTCCTAAATCTTTCTCTTCTCTCGCTTTTGTGATTGGTTCATTACCCATCATATAATTCAGTGATGGTCTCTTGGTGCTTTTACCCATTTCCAATATTTTACATTTTTTTGCGTTGAATTTCATTTCCCACATCCGGCCCCAATCATGTATCCTATCCAGATCCTCCTGTAGCATTTTACAGTCCCCTTCAACCTCTACCTTCCTCAAGATCTTTGCATCATCAGCAAACAGACTTGCATAACTGTTCACTCCATCTACCATATCGTTTACGTAAATCAGGAACATTACTGGTGCCAACACCGATCCCTGTGGGACACCACTTGTTACTTCTCTCCATCCAGACGTCCTGTCCTTTATTATTGTCCTCATGTGTCTGTCTCTCAAAAAGTCTCTCATCCATTCCAGGAGGTAACCCTTCAGTCCTCCTATATGCTCTCATTTCCACATTAGTCTTATGGGGTACCTTGTCAAAGGCCTTCTCCAAATCTAAATACACACAATCCACCCAACCATCTCTCTCCTATAGCACATCAATCGCTCTTGAGTAAAAGCTCAGCAAGTTGGAAACACATGACCTTCCACTTCTGAATCCAAATTGACTTTCAGTCAAAATATTCATCTCTTCCAGATATTTTATCCATCTACCTTTCAGAATCTTCTCACACAATTTTGCATACCATGCTGGTTAGGGACACTGGTCTATAGTTCAGGGGTTCTTCCTTGTTTCCTCCCTTGTAAATTGGTACCACATTTGCTCTCTTCCATTCCCGAGGCACTTTCCCTTCTTCCAGCGAACACACAATTAAACTGTGAATCTTATCCACCAGTTGTTCTCTGCATTCCTTCAGTACCCAATTTGAAATTCTATCCGGTCCTGGGGCTTTCCTTACATCTTGAGTTTCCAGTAATTTGTATACTTCCTGCACTTCCACTTTTATATCTTTTATCACTACATTCCTAGTCACTCCCTCCCCCTCCACAAACTCCCCTTCATTAATAAAAACCGATTGGAAACATTTGTTCATTATTTCAGCTTGCATTGCCTCATCATTATGGACCTCTCCTTCTACTTTCAGTTTAGTGATTCCTTCCTTTTGTTTCAATTTGCCATTAACAAATCTATAAAACAATTTGGGTTCATCCTTACATTTGTCGATTATACCTTTTTCCAAGTTCCTTTCTTCCTCTCTACGAATTCTTGTATATTCATTTCTAGTTCTTTTACATTCTTCCTTTGTTCTGTTATTACCTCTCTTTCTCCATTTGTTCCATGCCATGTCCCTCTCTTTTTTTGCTATCATACACCTTCTATTAAACCACTCCTTTTTCCTCTTTTCTTTCCCACTTACTCTTGGAACATATTTTTCCACTCCTGAAATACAGAGGTCTAGAAAGATATCCCACTTCCTCTGAATCTCTCTTGTTTCTCTGAATTTTCTCCAATCTGCATTTGCATTTTCAAAAATTTTCTCAATTCTGTAAAGTTTGCTTTCCCAAAGTTGTATCTTCAATGCCTATAAAGCTTGTCTCTTGGCACCACGTTCCTAGTTATCATCTGGAACTCAATGACCACGTGATCACTTTTTCCAATAGGACACAGATATTTCAAGGATTCAATTATGTCAGGGTCTTTGGTTAGCAGTAAATCTAATCTTGCTGGTGTGTCATCACCTCGGAATCGTGTCTCTTCTTTGACCCAATGTGTCATTACATTATTCATCACAGTGTTTAACAATATAGTGCCCAACGAATCTTTGTTACCTCCTGAGTCCCATTCCTCCCAGTTCACCTCTTTACAATTAAAATCACCCATTAGAATTATATTGTTACATTTCTGAATCATTTTCTGTAGATAACAAACCATGTCTGACAACATCTGGTATTCACCATCAATCCATGCTCTTGTCTTAGGTGGAACATATACTACTGCTATATCTCTCTTACAGTTCTCTCCAGTTTCTAATTTCATGTTTATCAATTCGACTCTACTCTCTCCCATTTCCACAGAATCCACACTTAAGTTGTTCTTCACTGCTATCATCACTCCTCCTCCCATTTTAATTTTTCTGTCTCTTCTCCACAATTTGTATTTGCCATCTCCCATATGGATGTCAATATTCTCCCTTAATTTGGTCTCTACAAAGCACATAACATCAGGTTCATGTACCCTCAAGAAATCGTCAATTTCTAACATTGCCAATATTAATCCATCAACATTAGTGTATGCCACTTTCAAACTATTTTCATTAATACTTATACCCTCTTTTCTCCTCCTCTCTGTCGGTACCACTTCCTCAATTTCTGATCCATAACTCTCCAATAAAACACTGCCTCCTCCTCCTCCGTTCTCTGTTCGTTTTTTGTCTTAGCTTCCTTTACTAACTCCTTTATTTTAGCTCTTTCTTCCTCATTTGCATCTCTCCTCAGCCAAACATTTTCGAACTCCTCTTTGTCTGCTAATTTCCATGCCCTATTCATGATTTCATTTACTATTGCCTGGGACTTAAACTTCACCTCTAATGGCCTCGCCCCTCCTTCCTTGTACTTACCTAACCTAAACACTTCTTCAATCTCTTCTTGTGTGTGTGTGTGTGTGTGTGTGTGTGTGTGTGTGGTAGGGGAATGTTGTTTATGGTGAGGTGTGGAATGTGACTGTGTTCTGCTGTCCAGTTTGTGAAAAGGGTCACTGTAGATTTGGCTGGGGCTATTTTGAGCCTGTTTGTGATGAACCATTTG
>JAGKTI010001435.1:16919-29777 GCA_018397915.1 Birgus latro | reverse complement strand
TGTTGACCTTGTACACGGGTTTTATTCGCCCGTGTATGGAGTACAACTCTCATGTGAGGGGAGGCTCCCCACATGCAGCTCTTCTCAATAGGGTGGAGTCAAAGGCTTTTCGTCTCATTAACTCTCCTCCTCTTACTGATTCCCTTCAACCTTTGTCTCTTCGCCGCACTGTTGCTTCTTTATCTCTCTCTTATCGCTACTTCAATGGTCACTGTTCCTCTGAACTGTCTGCTTGCATCCCTCCACCTCTACGACGGGCACGTAGTACCCGTCTAGCAACAAACTCTCATCCCTTTTCTGTCCAACTCTCTAATGCAAGAGTTAACCGTTACTCCCAGTCCTTCATTTATGGAACTGGTCAACTCTGGAACTGTCTTCCTCTGTCTGTATTTCCTACTTCCTAAGATCTCCAGTCTTTCAAACGCAGTGTGTCCAGGCATCTCGAAGTGAACGGATCATAAATTTGGCTCTCTTTTGTATTGTTTTTGTTTTTTCTTGGAAGGAACAGTATGCAGGCCTGTGGCCTTCTTCCTTGCATTAAAAAAAAAAAAAACTACCTCCCTACCACACATACAAAGCACTTATTTAAGTCCCCTTTCACATAAATAATGCACACAAAGCATGAATTAACTGAATTTTAACCAAAAAATTATGATTTACAGGTGAGTAAGGCATAGGTGCTCACAACTTGCTAGCAAGTGTAAGTAAGTATCAGACATGGAAATCACTATGAAAATCACCCTTTCTCACACCATATGCACTAAATAATGAACACAAAGCATGAATTCAATGAATTTTAACCCAAAAATGATGATTTTGAGGTAAGTAAGGCATAGATGTTCATGAGCTGGCAGCTTAGTGTAAATAAGTATCGAATGTGGAATTCATTATGAAAATCATAATTTCTCACATCTTATGCACTAAAATATGGGATACAAAGCATCAAATAAATAAATTATTACCAGAAAAAGAGTTAGGTATGGCAAAGGTGTTCACTGTTCACCAACAGCACCGGTCATTCTTGACCCTGACCTAACCTAACCTAAAACAGAAAACCACCTACTTACCTTCCTACCGGACATGCATAGCACTTAATTAAGACTCCATTCACATAAATAACTGGCAAAAAGCATGAATTAATCGAATTTTAACCGCAAAATGATGATTTTGAGGTGAGTAAGGCAGGGGTGTTTGCCAGCTGACTACATACTGAACATAAGGAAGAGACATGATTATTACTGAGAAAATCACCTTTTCACAGCCTATGCACTCAAATATGGGACACAAAGCATGAAGTAAATAAAACGTAACCAGAAAAATTATGATTTAGAGGTGTGTGGGGCAAAAATGTTCACCAGTTGACTAGATGGTGAACGTATGTAAGAGACATGGTAATCACTGAGAAAATCACCTCTTTCACAGCCTGTGCACTCAAATATGGGACACAAAGCACAAAGTAAATAAAATGTAACCAGAAAAATTATGATTAAGAGGTGTGTGGGGCAAAAATGTTCACCAGTTGACTAGATAGTGAATGTATGTAAGAGACATGGTAAGCACGGAGAAAATCACCTCTTTCACACCCTGTGCACTCAAATATGGGACACAAAGCATGAAGTAAATAAAATGTAACCAGAGAATGAGGATTTAGAAGTGATTATGGAAAATATTTAGCAGTTGACAATGTTTACTTACATCTCCATGACTGTTATTTACTCCTTGTTTACTCCCACCTCTAAGGTTTTTACAGTGGTCATAATTGCTCTTGAAGCATGTCCAGTAATCCAGTGTTTAACTACACTTAATCCTTAGCACTGTGACTTTTGATTATTTAAACAAGAACGAAAATACCGCAAACGATCGGACAGCCGTCCACTGTTCACGGGAGTTGAGACAGAACTAGTAGGAGGGAGATTGGGTGGGAAGGGATCTAGTCAGTGCGCGCGGGAAATTCAAACTGACGTGGTCGGAAAAAAACCAAATTTTTTTTTTTTTTTTTTTTTCCAATTTTGGGGTTTCGGCCATCAGCCCACGATGTCCGAATAGTGATGTATCCGGATAGTGGATGTCCGGATAGCAGAGAGATTACTATAGTTGAAAGTGGTGTCAGCAGTGATGAGAAGAACAAAGTTGTCCAGGAGAAGCCTAATGACGATCCTTCGCAAGTGTTGAATGACTATCCGCCAGATGACGAGTCGGAAGATGGTGTGGTTCCAATTGATGAGCCTCCCACAGTTTCTATTCCGATTAATCAGCCTCCCAAAGTTTCTGTTGGTCAATGTATAAAGGGAATACATTCAGAAAGTGGAGAGTTGGTGTCTGGAAGGATTATGAGTCGGGCAGGTAAAGCCACTGGAAAGTACAAACACTGCTATAATTTGAAGAGGGACTCTGACGACAGCATTGATTGGATAGATTTGCAGAAGGATCTTAGCGAATGGGAAGTGGTTGACGATGACGCAGAAATGCTTGTTCTTTCCAACTCTGGGGCCGTATTATGCGCTAAGGAAAATGAAATTACAAACTGGCACAATAATAATGTGTATGAGGAAGTAGATGATGTTGGGCAAGGTGACATAACGGTTTGATGGGTTGTGACGGAAAAACTGAAAAATGGAAAGCCTATTGTTAAGGCCCGCTCAGTCGCCAGAGGATTTGAGGAAGACACAGTGGATATCCGAAAAGACTCGCCTACTTGTTCAAAAGAAGCAGTGCGTTTGGCACATTCTTTGGCCTCCACCAACCAGCAGGACTGCCACACTATGGACGTGAAAGCTCCCTACTTGCAAGGTAACGACAATGAGAGAGTTGTTCATTTACGTCCTCCGACTGAATATGCAAATGGTAAGTTATGGAGACTAAAGAAAACTGTTTACGGCTTTGTGATGCTACTAGGCATTGGTATCTGCACGTAAAAGATCAATTGTTGAGTCTCGGAGCTAAAGAATCATCACTGGATTCAGCGCTGTTCTCTTGGAGCAATAGTGGCAAAGTCGAAGGCATTGTATGCATCTACGTCGACGACTTGCTTTGGGCGGGTACACATGAGTTCGAACAGCAAGTGATAAACCGTTTGAGTCAAATATTCCTCATCGGCAGTTCAGAATCAAAAGCCTTCAAATAGGTTAGTCTCAATGCCATCTCCAACATCGATGGCAGCATAACGCTCGACCAATTCCAGTATGCTTCATCTTTGAAACCAGTCACGCTGAGTAAACATTGTGCAGCAGTAAAATCAGGGGAGCTGTCCGAGTCTGAGAAAACGGAGTACCAAGCATTAATTGGGCAAACTCAACTGGATTGCCACACACACTCGGCCAGATATTGCCTTTGATGTGTGTGAGTTGAGTGTGACTAGCAATCGAGCTACCGTAGCGGATTTGCTTAGACTCAATTAGGTGATCTCAAGGGTGAAGACTGACAACATGAAGCTATACATTCCAAGAATGGGGCCGATCAAGGACTGTCATATAGAGTGCTTTTCGGATGCCTTATTTGCCAACCTTGTAGGCAATGGATCTCAGGGAAGTTTTGTGATCTTCCTACGAGATGCTAGTGAGGCAAGATGTCCTATATTTTGGCAGACAAGAAAGATCAGGAGGGTCGTCAAATCTACCTTATCTGCTGAGGCGTTGGCGCTGCTTGAATGTGCTGAGACTGCTGTATATCTCGCCAACATATTACGTGAGGTTTCTGGATGTGGAAAGATTAAAATAAAGTGTTTCGTCGACAACAAGAGTCTGGTGGATGCCCTTTACTCCTGTAGGAGCGTAGAAGACAGGAGATTGCGCATTGATATTGCTGTATTACAAGACATGTTGGAGCGAGGGGAGATTGATGAAGTATCTTGGGTGGATACATCACAAAAACTGGCTGATTGTCTCACCAAGAAAGGTGCCTCGACCGAGCGGCTGCGTGCAGCAGTCAGCCGAGACTATAAAGTTTATAATACTTCAAGAGACATCACAAATCGGTATGTGGCCACAGACTGGGTCTTGATAGTAATTAAACAAAAGTGTATGTATTGGATACATAGTGCATAACGGGTGTTGATGGTACTCACACAAAAGTCTATGTACTGGATACATAGTGTGTATCAGACGCAAATAGACCATCCAGCTTCGTCCTTGGAATCTTTTGTCAAATTAAGAAGAGAGGACGAGAGTGTTAGTGCATATTGTTGTTAGTGTGTGTGCAAGCGCACACACCTGCTAAGTCACGAGTGATGACGTCATCGGAAGGTTCCTGCGGTATGCAGCCATGGACCTTGGGCAGTTCGCGCTGTGAGGCGGGTGAGTGTGGTTTGCCTAGTCTGACATTTCTGATGTTCGAAGACTGACCGGCAAACGTTACATGTGCACATCTGCCTGTTACTATAAATTATGGATGGGGTGATGAGAGAAGTAAAAACATGAGTAATGGAGAAAGCGATGGCACTGGTAATGAATGGTGATGGAGGGAATATTTCAAATTTGTTATATGCTGATGATCCAGCATTACTTGCAAATACCAAACAAGAACTTGGTAGGCTAGTGCAGAGTTTTGTTGATGTCTGTGAACATCGTGCCTTGAGAGTATGTTGCAGAAAAGAGTAAAGTGATGGTTATTGAGAGAGAAGGTGACTCCCAGTGTGATTTTACTGTGAATGGAGAGACTGGAATTGGTGAGACAGTTCAAAAACCTGGGTACAGTGATAGAAAAGAGAGGAAAATGTGCAAAAGAACTGGAAAGTAGGGCGAGACAAGGAAAGAAAATTGCTGGTACTATGAAGGCCTTAATAAGAAACAGAGGCTTGAGTGTTGCAGTGCGAGGCTTACATGAAGGAGTGTTAGTGCCAACTATAACATATGGATGTGAGCCTATGGTGTGGCATGAAAATGAAAAGTCAAGAGTGACAGCAGTGGAGATGAGACTGCTGAGGAATGTATGAGCAGTACAGAGAGTGTATAGGATACGGAATAATATCTATCTATCTATTGCCAGACGCCTTAATCTCGAACGGGGTGGCCACAAACAAATCGCCTCCATGTCACTCTGTCCCCTGCCATTTCACTACCACGCTCCCAACTCACACCCCCCTCTCTCATATACCTCTCCACTCCATCCCTCCATCTCATCCTTGGCCTCCCCCTCCCTCTCACCCCCTCCACCTCACTCACATACACTCTCCTTGTCAGTCTTTCACTCTCCATCCTTTCCACATGCCCCCAAACCACCTTAACGTGTTTTTCCTAACACTTCCCATCACGTCCTCAACCACACAACAATGCTCCTTCACTTCCTCATTTGTTTGTCTGTCTCTCCATGTGACTCCACATGCTCCTCTCAAATAACTCATTTCCACTGCTCTCACTCTCGACTTCTGTCCTTCCAACAGGGTCCAAGCTTCACTTACATATGTCAGAGTTGGTATCACAATACTGTCATGTAACAACTTTTTCACTTCCATGCTCACCTCCCTGTTTCTTATCACTGCTTTCAACAAACCAGCAACCTTCCTTCCCTGCTGCACCCTTTCGAGCACCCTCCAGACTTCCATCCTTACTCATCACACTGCCCAAGTACTTAAATTCACTCACATTCTCCATATCCTTCCCATCCAATCTCACTGTACATTCACTGGCTTCACTTCTCTCGAAGACCATCACTTTACTCTTCCCCACATTCACCTTTAGATTCCGTTTCTTACAGACCCACCCAAACTCATCTACCAAGGCTTGCAGCTCCCCTTCGTCTTCACTCAACAACACAGTAACATCTGCAAACAACAGTACAGGGAGTTTCCAAACACTGCCCTCTCTCACTAGGGCCACTCCAACATCCACTGCCCGACCATGTATCTCTTTTATAACCCCATCCATATACAAATTGAACAACCATGGAGACATGACACATCCTTGTTTCAATCCAACCTTCAAATGGAAAGATTCACTCAGTTTGCCATCCACACACACTGCAGCCTTAGCACCCTCATACATACTCTTCACTGCCTTCAACAACTTCCTATCCACTCCATATATTCTTCCACAAACCTTGTCTATCCACCCTGTCATGTGCTTTCTCCAGATCCATGAAGGCTGCATACAACTTCTTGCCCTTCTCTAGAAACGTTTCCACTAAGGATCTAAGAATGAATATCTGGTCTACACAACCTCTTCCCTTCCTAAAACCTCCTTGTTCTTCTCCAACTAATTCCTCAGTAATTTCCCTAACTCTGTCAATAAGTATCCTACCATATACTTTTCCTATTACACTGAGAAGGCAAATGCCCCTATGATTGCCACACACTGCTTTTTCCCCTTTTCCTTTGTACAGAGGAATAATTATACCTGATACGTGAAAAATGCGGAGTGAGGAAGTCTATGGACACCATAATGGAAGAGAGTGTATCGAGATGGTTTGGCCATAGGGAGAGAATGGATGATAACAAAGTGGTGAAAAAGGTATATCTGAGCGAATTTGAAGGACAGAAGAGATGAGGCAGGCCAAGAAGAAGATGGAGGGATATGGTAGATGAATGTGTGAGGAAGAAAGGTATGGAAGTTGGTGAGGCTAAGGGACCGACGTGACCGAGGTGGATGGATGAATTTTGTGCAGAGAAGCACATATCCAGGGATCTGCCACCCCTTTTTTACGTGACAGCATTTGGATTGGCTCTATCAGACAGGTATATGCGAAGTTACAGAACGTGGTGAAATTTCTTTGGCTTCTATGATGCAGCCAGGATTTCGAGGATTTGAATGATGAGTGAATGGAAGCGTGGCCCTTTGAATTGGGCAAGCTTTGGCTGTCTGGATGATCCTGCTCCTCACCCTGCCCTAGGGTGGGAAAGGAGGTCCAGGTGATGATGGAAATGATGATGGTGATGGTAAAATCTTTTACTTATACGATTATTATGATACCATATGAAGTCTTACTGGGTATCTTTCAATTGTTATTTTCGCTTATATGATTGCCCTCATGCAGGTCTAGTCATTTGTTTATTCCAAGATGGCATTTGCACTTGTCACTATCAAGTGTGTTAGTGATGGAACAATAGTACGATGCTGGCTTTCAAGCGGCAGATGAAGTGCAGTGAAGTGAATTACCTACCAGTTACAGTGACTTGGAAACTTGTTTTTAGACTTCATTAGGTATGTCACCTTTGGGCAAAAATGTACCCCACTGAGCCCATACAATATATGACAGATGGTTATGCAATGGAATTTTTTTCAAATGCAACCACATTGCAAAACACGTGCATACTGTATCTCACAATGTTCTATTCTTGGCAGTGCGTAATGTTTGTGGGGAGGTTTAAATGCCACTGGCAAACAACATTTATGCATGAAAATACTTTACTTTAAATAAACTGGCACAAAAGCCCCAAGGCAAGGGGCAACTGCACCATCACGATTTCCCAAATACTGTACAAGGGTTATATAACAGATTCATACAAATACTGAATTTCAGTGAATACTGGTCATGCGCCCAAAAGGAGCCCTGCAGTAACAATGAATATACAGTATATGGCTGCATAATCACCCTCTGCATTGTCCCAGAATGTTATCAGATGTTAGGCAATATACTGTACTATATATAACTTTATCTAACTATCTATTGCTAGATCCCTTAATCCAGTACAGGGTGGCCATAAACAAATTTCCTCCATGTCACCCTGTCCCCTGCCATTTCACTGCCCTTCCCCCAGCTAACACACCCCTCTCTCATATACCTCTCCACTCCATCCCTCTGTCTCATTCTCAGCCTACATTCACCTTTAGAGTCCGTTTCTTACAGACTCTCTCAAACTCATTCACCAAGCCGTGCAGTTCCCCTTTGTCTTCGCTTAACAATAAAGTATTATCTGCACTCTCATTAGGGCTGCTCCAACATCCACTGCTCTACCCTGAAACTTTTATAACCCCATCCATATAAAGACAGAACAACCATGGAGACATGACATACCTGTTTCAACCCAACATTCAGATAAAAAATTTCATTCAGTTCACTATCCACACACACTGCAGTCTTAGCACCCTCTTCACAGCATTCAGCAACTTCCCTTTTACTCCATACAGTATATTGTTAACATTTTCCACATTCCTTTTCTATCCACTTTGTCATACGCTTTCTCCAAGTCCATGAAGTCCACAAACAACTTCTTTCTCTTCTCTTGAGACTTTTCCACAACAAACCTAAGCATGAATATCTGATCTACACAGCCTCTTCCTTTCCTAAAACCTCCCTGTTTTCTTCTCTGACTAATTCCTCTTTTATTTCTCTAACTCTGTCAGTAACTATCCTACCATATACTCTGTCTATTACACAAAGAAGACAAATGCCCCTATGATTATCACACACTTCTTTTTCCCGTTTTTCTCTGTACAGGGCAATAATTATACCTGCATTCCAATCCTCCAGGACTCTACCTTCCTCCCAGGCCAATCTGCACATCTTCCATATCCATTCCAATAATGTCTCTCCCCCATGCTTCATCATTTCACCCCACACTCTATCAATTCCTGAGGCTTTCCCCATTCTGACTTACTTTATTGCTTCCACAACTTTCATCCTACTGATCTCTTTCTCTCTTTTCACCACCCTCAACTCAAGCAAATAATCACTGTCAGTTATTGACCCTTTTGTTCATGGTAAGTTTCAACAAGTTTCGTTTTCCATGACACATCGCCTGTCTCCCCTCCCCTCCCCCCTGCTAGCTCAAAAAAGTGTATTCTTGGCTTATTTTCGCCACCCAAACATATTTATTTTGTCACAAAACCTACTTATTCCTATTCGTCGATGCTTATTCTACATGATAAGCAAAAAAACACACAGACAAAAAATACACTGTACGTACATTAGCGCGACGTGAATAAATATTCGGGAACATTCATTTCACTTCCCAACATCATTGCTCGAATGTTTACTAACATATCTCTACATTTATACCATCACTTGAAAGAGAATTTTATTAGCTTTCGAAAGGGATAGTTAGCATTTTGATACGAGGTATGATTTCCAAGCAATAAGCGAAAAAGTAAAACCTTTTCCCGACAGAGAACAGAGTTTTTATTCGGGGAGCTCTAGCGAAAAACTTTTCTCAGCAGTGGGGATGCAGAATTTTATGGGCTTTCTCATGATATAGGCAGATTTCTCCTACGCCTCATAGTTTTCAAGAAAAATGCAAAAAAACTACAGCATACTCACGTCGTTTCATGACTACAGTAGCGCAATCATCGTTGGCCCAACGGCTAATAATGCCACAAATGCTTCACAAACAACTTATTTCCTATTGCAAACACCAAATCTAATCACAACAGTGCTCCAAAACTCTACATACACACTACTGGTATGGTGAAATATATCACGCGGCCATGACATGGGTAATAGAGTTGATTTAAAGGGACAAGGGACCACGCACTCCTCCCCCACTGACAGCTGGTTTGGTACTAAACAACCTGCAATCATTGACGCTGGTATCGGGACCCACTGTTGTCAACTCAATTACTTTTAACGTGAGCCGGGCAAGCTATGATGCCTCAAAAAATGACGCAAATCAACCAAAAACTTTTTTTAGGCAAATATTTTATGGTTTTAAGATGCCTAACACGTCACTGTTACGATGAAAGACCCTAATGACGGCTAAAGCGTCAATGTGTAAAAAGGGGTCAACTAAGAAGTATTTATCTTAACTCTTTCCTCATGGTCTGTATGCCCACATCTGTTCTTCAGAACTTCAGCAGCTGTACTGATATTCATCAACCACCAATAAGATGTTAAATAGGGCATTTCATGATCACAGGGTGACTTGTTTCAAACTGGACTTGGATGAAGGCTCTTTTTATTGAAATGAAAATAAGTCACCCTGCAGATGGTGTCTTGTTTTACACTAATAGCTCATGAAGGCAGTAACAAAGTCAACCCAAGAAAATGAAGACATTTTCTGACAAAATGACCAAGACTCAATTCTAGGACCACATTCCCCCATGTACAATATCCCTTGAGGATAAAATCCCCCCAGACAATATCCCCAGAAGATAAAATCCCCCCAGACAATATCCCCAGAAGATAAAATCCCCCCAAACAAAATCCCCCAAGGACTAAATCCCCCTGGACATTACCTACGTGCATACAGTAATCACTCGATTATCTGGACGTTCCATATCCAACATGCTCTGTATCTGGATGTTATGCCTTGGCCTTAAATCCGCATCTGGATTTATTTGTCTGTAACTGAATGTGAAAGTTCCGACATCAGCGGCTGGGCTGAATACAAATTCAAAAAATCGGTTGTGTGGCTGGACAGCCTCTCTAGCCACACGTGGGTAATAGACCAAACCCACAAGCTGAGCAACAATGGCTGTCTGGCTCCCTACCAAATGGTCAAAGTCCCCCAGCTGCCCACATCACTTGGAAAGGTGTGCCTGTGCTCAAGTAATACAGGCTCGTAACCCCACAAGCTGAGCAAAATGGCTGTGCAGCATCTTACCAAATGATCAAAGTCCCCTGGCTGCCTGCATCACTCAGACACTAATGGCCATGCGTGAATAATACGGACTCCAACCCGCAACCTGAACAAAATGGATGTTCGGCTCCCTACCGAATGGTCAAAGTCCCCTGGCCACCCAGATCATTCTGAAAGTTCCACTAGCACTTAAGTAATACAGGTCCGTAACCCACCAGCTGAGAAAAATGATTGTCCAGCTCCCTACCAGATGGTCAAAGTCCCCCAGCTGCCCTCGCTTCTCACCCTCCCGTCCCTCCTCCATCCCCTTGCAAACTCAGTGCTGCCAGGCATGTCTCCCTCCCCATCCCCCTGCCCTCCATCCCCTACCCCTGCTTAGTGTGCTGCCTGCCTCCCACCACTGACCGCCCTGCATCGCCACCAACGAGTTTTTAGTATTTGCCAATTTAATCAAATACTTTTAGTCATACTGAAATTCCAAAAACACCATCAGAAAGCTCGTGAAATTTTGCATCTAGACATATGCTTAGCACTTGCGTGATGCAGCGAAAACTTTGCACTAGGATGTTGGGAAGTTATTTGAAGCTATTTTGTACTAATGAACAAGTTTATTCTCACTGCATTTCTATACTCTTACCCCTCAATTTTGTTTTTTTTGTTTGTTTTTTTGCTTATCTCATAGCATAAGCATCTCTGAAGATGATCATGTACAATTTATACCAATATAACCAACTTCCAGGAGCAAATTTGGCCATGGAAATATTTTTCTTTGTGCATGTGGAAGCAGCCATAGCTTGGTTCTCAGCACTGTTGGTGTCCCAGAAACAAACTGAAAATTTTCGGTTCCCAAGAGGGTTAAAATTCTTTTTGCAACCGTCATCTTCATTGATTTTTTTGTGGATTTCTATTGTTTAAGCATTGCTTTCTTAGTGTCTAGCATTACCATACACTGAATATATCCATGTGTGTTTTAATGTCTACAAAGCTGAAAGACCGAAGAACCCTGCCACAATCAGGAGGGGTACTCCACGTATAGGTAGGGTATTTGTGGATTTTTGTTGTTTATCCATTGTTTTCTAGGTGTCCAGCATTATACTGGATATTCCTATGTGTGTTTTGATGCCTAAATACAGCTGAAAGACTGGAGAACACTGCCACAAATAGAAGGGGTACTGTACATATAGGTTGGGTATAAGTAGGGTACAGTGGAGGATTTTGCTCCGTATCTGGATTTTGTCCGTATCCGGATATGCCTTTGGCTCTATTACGTCGGATAATCGAGTGATTACTGTATACATTTACACGATACATATATACAGTATACCGTACGTAAATAAATATAAATGTACATACAGTAATCCCTCCATTATCCGATGTAACAGAGCCATCGGTACACCTGGATATGGACGAAATCTGGATACAGAGCAATATCCTACCTACCAATGCCCTACCCATACCCAACCTATAAGTACAGTACCCCTCCTAATTGTGACAGTATTCATCGGTCTTTTAACCCGTGGGTTGCAAGCCACAGTTCAGACTGGGTAGTGGCTGTGCTGGCCGTGCATCACTGCTAACTACTCCACCCCTACACAAATTTACCCATGGCATTACGCAAAGACGGAAAGAGAGAATTTTTTTCTTTTCAACAGATGATGCCCTGGATGTTTATCTTCAAGTTTATAATAAACAAAAACAATTTTTTTTCTTTTCTTTTTTCACTACTCCCCTACGTAAACTTACGCATAGCCATACACAAAAATGGAGAGAGATTATTTTTTTTCACCAGATGATGCCCTGGATGTTTACCTTCAAGTTAAAAAAAAAAAAAAAATCATTTTTTGTGCACAATGGGGTGGGATAAAAAAAGGTAATTGTGCAATCCACAGGTTAACTACTGCATTTAGACATCAAAACCCATAAAGGAATATCCAAAATAATGCTAAATACAGTAGAACCCCAGATTTCGTACACAATTCGTTCCTGGAGGCTGTACGATTTGCGAATTGTTCGAAAACTGCATCTTTTTTTCCATAAGAAACAATGTACTGTATTTTGAATTACTGTAATCCGTTCTGTAGTATGGATGAAACGCTAGATTTCGCCATACCATAATGAATGGCAAGATCGGAGACACAGGTTCCATTTTGAAACTTTGCAATGAGTTCTTTTTTCAGCTCATTTATTTTTTTTTTTTTTATGCAAGGAAGAAGGAACCAAAGGCCAGGGCCCGCATACTGTTCCTTCCAAGAAAAAGTAAAAACAATACAAAAGAGAGCCAAATTCAAGATCCATTCATTTCGAGATGCCTGGACACACTGCGTTTGAAAGATTGGAGATCATAGGAAGCAGGGAATACAGACAGAGGGAGACAGTTCCAGAGTTGACCAGTTGCATAAATGAAGGACTGG
>JAGKTI010001435.1:0-16582 GCA_018397915.1 Birgus latro | reverse complement strand
AAAGGAATGTATGCTTCCATGCCCGAGAGAATAACCTCCGTAATGCGCAAGGCACACTCAGATGGCTCCCGGCCATGGAAGCAATAATCATTCCAAGGAAAATCAAAGAAGTACTGCCTGAGGGCCTCCCAATCTGCAGCTCCAAAGTGCCACAGGCGGCATTTCTTTGGAGGGTCCACAGGCCGTACTGGAGCAATAGGACAGGTTAAGGTAATAAGGTTATGAAAGGAGGAGCCCAACGGAGAGAAAAGATTAACAGTATAAGCAGAAGGATTAGTTGTTAGGAAAAGGTCAAGTATGTTGGAACTCTCTCCAAGGCGGTCATACAAGCTCCATTAACTTTGTGATAAGCTCCATTAACTTTGTCATACAAGCTCCATTAAACTTTGTGATAAATTATATATTTTCATTAGAGAATTGTACATAATTGTGGGCCCTAAGAAGATTAGTGAGTCAACTGGAGCTAAAAGAAAAGTAGTGAGTCAACTGGAGCTAAAAGAAAAGTAGTGAGAACAACAATTGAGCTGACTGGCTCAGTCAGCTCAATTGTTGTTCTCACTGCATTTCTCTTACCTCCAGCTGACTCACTAATCTTCTTAGGGCCCACGATTATGTACAATTTTCTAACGAAAATACGTAATTTATCACAAAGTTTAATGGAGCTTGTATGACTGATCCGTAGCTGGTGGAACACAAAGAGGGACTGGCGACCACGTAGCACTTACGACGCTGGTTCTCTTAGTGTGAATAGCGGTTCGCCGTACGAAAACTGGAGCGATTTTTGGATGAAAAAGCTGTACGAAAACTGAATTGTACGAGTAGAGAGGCGTACAAATTCCAGGGTTCCACTGTAGTATGAAAATCCATCCAACCATCCATCATTCTATTCCTACGTTGCCCCATGAGGAGCGTAGAAGCCTAGGATATAAACAATAAAAATCCACAGTTTTTACCACCCAGTGAACGGAAGAGAGGTGTTGTAACCCACATGCCCCCAGCAGGTGTTTAACAAATGTAAACCACCTCCTCCTTCTACTCCTCCATCTACTGGAGCTGGGCGATGAGTGGGGACATGCGGCGTGGTGATGGAGGTCTACCCACCTCAGGAGACTCTGAAGATAGCTGCAAGCTCACATCCAACAGCGACTCAACAGCTGTCGATGTGCTCAGTTGTGGGTCCAACAGCAAAGACTGGGAATGATGTGGTGGCAGTGGGGAGAACGGGCTCGCACGTGTGGGGGCGGCAGGCTTGAAGGAGTTGATCTTGGCCTGATAATGGGTGCGACGATTCTGACGGAGGATGACAGCATTCCTGACTGCCCGCAGATCCACTGCCAGCTTCAGTGGTACCAACCCCCTGTCACAGTGCGGGTGCTTGTCTCGGTAGCATGGTCAGAGGTACTTGTTGGGAAGTCGATGATGGGTTATTTAATACAACCAGAATAAAGTCGTGAGACGTATTATCAACGAAGGTGAGTTACAGGACTCTTGGGTTACTGAGTTTTATTGTAGATTTATCTTGATAGCGATTTACAATAATCTTAGCATGACGGCCAGTCTCCCCTTTCTCTTTACTTTGCCCTAATTGTGCTCTCGGGCATTCTCTATCCCCTTCTCTCCCTTTCTGATGTGAAGGGCTTCTCTCTGCTATTATATACAGGTGGGAAAGGATGTTTAGGTAAGGTAGTAGTGTCTAATCGATCTCCTGTGGGCTTCCATGTGTTTGAATACATCATGAGTTTCTTGCTTGTTTAGACTACGAGGATGTTTTGAGAAACATCATATGTTAGGATTCTTGATAGTCTGGGACAACAGACTGTGTACAGATATCATGTGAAATCAGACACTACATCCTGTACACTGTGTTATGAGATATATACTAATGCTTATATAATATCTACACTTGGCATATTTGAGCACCTGCTTAATGCCGGCATGTAGTGCACCCAGATGAGGGAGTGATGAAGTGATGAGGTGCTCAAAGTCAGTGTGCTTGTCCTCGTCCTCATCGCTGTTCTCCGTCGGCCCTAGAGAGAAAGCAGCAGTCATTTCCTCAACAACGTCTAATAACCTGGATTGCTTCCCAGTCACTCCCTCACATTGTCGACGTCCACATTGTCGCTTGCCGTAGGTTGAGGAAGGTAGAAATCGTTCACATCAAATCCCTCAATGTCGTGCACTGCCTCGTATCCCTGAAGGAGGTGAGACCAACCACTTTCGAGGGTTCTGACGAAAACTTCCTTCCAAGCATTCACCCAAGTGAACCCTGCAGACATGATGTTGTAATGGTGAAGATTTCCGAGGTTCGTTCCCTACGTGTGTCGACCCCTTGCTCATCCTCCAGCACCATCATCAGCTCGTTGAGGAACCTCCGATGATAGAGTCTCTTCACTGCCATGCTAACACCTTGGTCCACTCGTTGAATGAGAGCAATCATATCATGTGGCAGAAACATGCAACCGAGACGACCATTATCAGCAACCAATTCCATCAGGGATGAATGCGCAAGGGCACTGTCGAGGATCACAGTGCCTTCACCTAGTCAAGAGGGATACCAAGTTCCTCCATTTGATAACATCAAATCCCTCAAAGTCGTGCACTGCCTTGTATCCCTGAAGGAGAAGAGGCCAACCACTTTCGAGGGTTTCAATGAAAACTTCCTTCCAAGCATTCACCCAGGTGAACCCTGCAGACATGATCTTGTAATGGTGAAGATTTCTAAGGTTCGTTCCCTACGTGTGTCGACCCCTTGCTCATCCTCCAGCACCACCATCACCTCGTTGAGGAACCTCCGACGATAGAGTCTCTTCACTGCTATGCTAACACCTTGGTCCACTTGTTGAATGAAAGCAATCATATTATGTGGCAGAAACAAGCAACTGAGACGACCATTATCAGCAACCAATTCCATCTAGGATGGATGCGCAGGGGTATTGTCGAAGATCACAGTGCCTTCACCTAGTCAAGAGGGATACCAAGTTCCTCCATCTGATAACGGATAACCTCCTTGACAAGGTATCTGTGGAACCAACCTCTGAGGATCTTACAGGTAAACCAGGCCTTCACAGAATGGTACCACACAAAAGGCAGGCTATTCAGCAACCCACGGAAACTACATAGCTGTTTGGTGCATCCAACAATAACGGGGTTGAGGCAGTGCATCCCATTAGTACTGGCGCAGCACAAGACCGAGACATGCTGTTTGTACAACTTCCAATCAGGCACAGTCTTCTCGCTCTCTTCTGCCAAGATGTTGGTGGGCAAAGGAGCAGTAGAAGAACCCAGTTTCATCAGCACTGCACACCTGACTGAGAGCAAGGTCCTCATCCTCGATCAGGCACTGCACCTTCTGGCGAAATGGATCAACATCCTCCGCTGTTGTGTCCAAAGCCTCGCCATGTGTCTTAAAGCCAATAAGTCCATTTCGAAGTGTGAACTGGAAGAGCCACAAGCTTCAGATGCCTTGAAGTTGCACAAGCTGTGTGGGCTTGCACACTTCTCGGGTGCTACCTTCAGCTAGGTCCCACGTACATGCACGCTGGTACCCCGTTGTTGGCGGAACCAAACCAAAGTTGAATGGTCGATGGCAGCGTGGTGGGGCTGAGACATCACCTTCCTGTTGCCCTTCCAAGTGACATCACTGTAGTCATGTCCATACTGAGTCAGCGTGGCCGGTGGTTTCTTGATATCAAACTAGGTTAAACAGGCCAGATCACATTCCCACAGAATGCATGAAGTGGTCCAGCCTGCATCAACCTTGCTCAATATCTCATACTTCTTCTCCATGGTCAAAGCCATCCCCTTTTGCTTCTTGGGTTGTGGTGGGGTCATCAACATACACGAGAATGCCACAGAGGAAAATCAAGACCTGGAGAAGGTAGGGAACCACCACAAATTCAACAATGGAAGCAGCCATGGTTACAAGCACGTCCACAATCGCAAGAGAAAGGCAGGAACTGAGGTGCAGTATCGCCATGTGAACACAGTGCTGCCATGTCTCTACCCACCCTTGCCTATGAGTACACAAGTAAAAAGCGTCAAACTGACCTATTAGTGCAAGGGTCAATTTCGCTCAACCAGGCAAATGCTCCCAAGAGGCAGCTACACTGAATCCCCGTACATCATGGCCTCAGGGAGTGTCTGAGTAATCCGGCAAGGCAGGCAACTTTGACCATTCGGTAGGGAGACAGACGGCTGTGCATGTCCAGGTGCGTCCAAGTGATCTGAGTGGCCAGGGTACTTTGACTGTTTGGTGAGGAGTCGGACGGCCATATCTGCTCAGCTTGTGGGTTAGGGTCTGTATTACTCATGCACGGCCGGTAGCATCTGAGTGGTCCGGGTGGCTTGGGGGACTTTGACCATTTGGTGAGGAGTCAGACGACTATATCTGTTCAGCTTGTGGGTTAGGGTCTGTATTACTCACATACGGCCAGCAGTATCTGAAGGATCTGGGTGGCCGGGGAACTTTGAGCACTTGGTGAGGAGTTGGACTTGCTCAGCTTGTGGGTTAGGGTCTGTACTACTTGCGCATGGCTAGTGGCGTCCAAGTGATTTGAACGGCCAAGGGACTCTGACCGTTCACTGAGGAGTCAGACAACCATATTTGCTCAGCTTGTGGGTTTGGGCAGGTATTACTTGCGTGGCCGGTAGCGCCTGAGTGATCTGGGCGGCTGGGGAACTTTGACTGTTCGGCTCAGCTTGTGGGTTAGGGTCTATTATCCATGCTTGGCCAAAGGCCAGCCAACTGCCAAACTGATTTTTAAAAGTTGCAGGTTGCTCAACCGGAGATGTCAAAAATTCTAAGTTCAGATTTGGACAAATAAATCCGGATCCAGAAATAGAGCCAAAGCTTAACATTCTGATACAGAGCATCTGGATAATCAAGTGAATACTGTATATATATTTATGTACATAAATGTAAAGTATATACATAGATATACATATTTATATATCTAACATGATTGTAATCGAGGGAGGTGACTCCCAGTGCAATGTTACAGTGAATGGAGAGAGGATGGAAATGGTGAGAGAGTTCAAATACCTGGGTACAGTGATAGAAAAGAGAGAAAATGTGCAAAAGAAGTGAAAAGTACAGCGACACAAGGAAGGAGAGTAGTTGTTGCTATGAAGGCCTTGATAAGAAACAGAGGCTTGTGTGTTGCAGCTGGAGGAGTGTTAGTGTCATCTTTAACATATGAATGTGAGACTATGGTGTGGCATGAAAATGAAGTCGAGTGGGAGCAGGGGAGACTGGACTGCCAAGGAATGTACAGTATGTGGAAAACGGAGAGTGGATAGGATACAAAATAATGTGATTTGTGAAAGACGCGGAGTGAGGAAGTGTGTGGACACCAGAATCGAACAGAGTGTACTGAGATGGTATGGTAATGTGGAGAGAATGGATAAGAATAGAAAGGTGAAAAAGGTATATCTGAGCAAATCTGAAGGCAGGAGGAGGGGAGGTAGGCCAAGGAGAATGTGAAGGGATATGGTGGATGAGTGTGTGTAAGGAAGAAAGGGTATAGAAGTCAGTGAGGCTAGGGAACTGACAAAAGATTGAGTTGGCTGGATCAATGTCTTAAGAAGAAGTGCATGATCAGGGATTTGGCAACCCTCTTTAATATGACAACATTCAGACTGAATCTGTTGGATACATTTATGTCAAGCTACAGAATGTGGTGAACATTTTTTGACGTATAGGACTCCAGGGGCTTGAATGATGAGTGAATGGAAGCATGGCCCATTGGATTGGGCAAACTTTGGCTGTCTGGACATTGCTACTCTTCACCCAGCCCTAGGGTGGGAAAGGAGGACTGGATGATGATGAAGATGATATACCTAACCTAACCTAACCAACCCTATCTATACGAGCTGTGATATGTAACCAGTGGGAGCACAGAGCTAGAGTACTGAAAAATGGAGTAAATTTGTCTTCGGGGGATACTGTGCATAGGAGGATATTGTCCAAGGGGATTTTTGTCTTTGGGGGATATTGTCCTACTGGGGATACTATCCTGACACCCCAAGACTCATAGCAGGACACATGACGATTAGACACATACGGACTTCCGCTGTTGAGGAACCTCCTTCCTGTGGTTGGCAATGATTTGGAGGGCCAGCTGTCTCTCCTCCTCCTCACACTTCGTGATCTTCTCACTGAAGTCAGTTTCCAGCTTTACTTCAAGCTCAGTGCAGTCATTGACTATGCTGACAGCCACAATCAGGCCACAGTGCTCCTTGATGTCCTCGAGCTCCCTGTGAACATCCATCTTCAAACACTTGAAGTTTAGTGTTTGAATCATGACAAAATCAGCAATCTTCAGGTCTGTGGGGTCTCGTAACACTCAGGGATCCACCTTTCGAGGAAGCTTCTGGTGAAGGTCAAGGAGCATCTGGACTTTTACGTCCTAAGGCACCAGGTTCGGGAAAAAGCCAAAGCCTGCAACATCCTCACTCAGGTATCAGCTATGGTTCCGAAGTTTTTTCAATGCTGGGCCGCCCATTTCCTCATCAACTTGGTTCTTGTAGATCTGCAGTGTCTTGAAGACAGCCAGATCATTTGCAGGTAACTGATTCCAACTGGCAATGAGTACCAAGCTCGACAGTACACTGTGCCCAAGAAGAAGTTTATCCACTTCAGGGCTCGTTCCTCATGAGGGGTGAAAGGGAACTCTTCAGCAAGTAGATCCCCCGCCCCATCCAACTGGCCCTGCCGTACACTTCTGGATGGCGGAATCCACTGTCAGAACGCATCGTTGTTTCGAGGAGTGGATAACCCAGAAAATGGAGTGCAAATTCAAGGCATTCCCTGTAGTCATTGCAGTTGTGGCCCTTTTAGAGTTTGGCGATGATGAAGGAAGCCAGTTCGTCTCTGTGCTTCGAGATTCATTGATCTAAGGGCTATCGACCAGAACAATCGTCCTGAGCTTCGTACGGTTTGAAAACCTGCTGATAAACAATATCCCAGTGATCCTTGAACCGGCTAAATAAAAGGATTTCTGAGCCAGAGGAGGAGAAGAATGTGTCAAAGATCCCAGACAATAGCTCCTGCATGTGGTGGTGGCATGCCATGAAGAGGAGCAGTTTCCCAATGGCATCCTGAATGAAAGTGCAAGCCCCAGTGTGGACACCCGTATTGCTTGCGGTAGTATCAAAGTAGAGGCTGGCCACCCAGTCTTCAACTTGCGACCACTGCTTCGTGCTCTTCCCATTGCCTCTCTCATCCCAGAACTCAGTTTCAAGATAGCCTTTGACGTTGGTCTGAAAATGAATAATTTCTCACAAGGAGCAAAACATGCATGCCTTGCGGGATGGGATAGCAACAGGCAGTTGTGCTCATATTCTGTGTGAAGTCACTGCTCGTGAAATGGAGCTCAATTAGCGTGTATGCATTCACCAAACACAAAACTCAAAATTTTGAAACACCCTACTGTTAGAGAAAGTAGCTTCAATATTCAATTATCTATTTAGGAGTAGAAATACACGAACATCTACAAATATCCACATATTTTTCACCGCCGCCTTGCTTTCACTTGCAGGAGATTGGCCGATTGCTGTTTACAACCTTTCAATGCATCTGATGTGGTGCAATAACTCCATGCTTCATGTGTGTGCATATCTAATCCACTGAATGCTTAGTTTACTATTTATTTATGATATATCTATAATAATGCACACTATTTAAGCCTGCATTATTGCAATCTTGCTAGAATATCAAAATCTTAAACAGTGATGCAATACAGGAGCATGTATAGATGTGCATATGAAAAAAATGGAAAAAGGTGTCAGGGGTTCCAACGTAATTTACTTGTCAATTGCACAGTGCTTTAACAATGACAAAAATCATGTAAAAGAAATATTATAGGAGACTGCTGCCTACTAACACATCAGCTTTTTTTCAAAGAGTAAAAATTGTCAGCTAATGATGTCTGACAAGTGCTGTTCTGTGGTTAAGGGATATTTACTGTACTTTCACTCACTAAAGAACTTCAAAATCTCATCATACTACCTTGTAACGTCATATACTATTGATTTTCCAACACCATGACTGTCTTTGAAAACATATGCAAAGACTATTATTTATTAGCTTGTTTCAGATGGTAACTTATCAAACTAATGGATGTTATCAGGTTTTCTGTCATCCACGGTCATGTTTCCATCATCACAACTGTCTCATAACACCTGCACACACTTTTGGGGTTGGATTATTATGTTACATACTTTTTTTCGAAGAAGCTGAGAGATGGACGAGAGAGTTATATGTAGAGAGGAGGAGAGAGGTGAAAAGATTAGTAAGAGTGAGTAAGAAGAGAGTGGATGAGGAATTTGGAAGGAATTTGAGTGCAAAGTGAAGCGAATGTAAGATAATGTTCTGGAAGGAGGTAAAGAGAGCTAGATAGGGTGCCAACGAAGTCAGTGGGAGTGTGAAAGATAAAAATGGTAGATTACTAGTGGAGAAGGGAGAAAAGGTAAACAGATGGAAAGAACACTTTAATGAACTGATGAACATAGAGAATGAAAGTAATGCAAGTATAAGTGGCTGGGGAATGGTGGGGAGAAGGAGGGTTGTGAGAAGAGAGGAAGAAATCAGTAGGATGGAAGTGGTGGAAGCAATGAAGAAAGTTAAAATGGGGAAAGCCCCAGGAATTCATGGAGTGTGTGGTGAAATGCTGAAGCATGGGGGAAAGATAGTAATAGAATGGATGTGGAAGGTGTGCAGATTGGCTTAGGAGGGGGGTAGAGTCCCGGAGGATTGGAAGTCAGGTATAATTATTCCTCTGTACAAGGAAAAGGGGGAAAAGCAGTGTGTGGTAATCACAGGGGCATTTGCCTTCTCAGTGTAATATGAAAAGTATATGGTAGGATACTTATTGACAGAGTTAGGGAAATAACAGAGGAATTATTAGAGAAGAACAGGGAGGTTTTAGGAAGGGAAGAGGTTGTGTAAACCAGATATTCATTCTTAGATCCTTAGTGGAAAAGTTTCTAGAGAAGGGAAAGAAATTGTATGCAGTCTTCATGGATCTGGAGAAAGAATATGACAGGGTGGATAGACAAGGACTGTGGAAAGTATTAAGAATATATGGAGTGGATGGGAAGTTGTTGAAGGCAGTGAAGAGTATGTATGAGGGTGCTCAGGCTGCAGTGCGTGTGGATGGCAAACTGAGTGAATCTTTCCATTTGAAGGTTGGATTGAAAAAAGGATGTGTCATGTCTCCATGGTTGTTCAATCTGTACATGGATGGGGTTATAAAAGAGATACAAGGTCGGGCAGTGGATGTTGGAGCAGCCCTAGTGAGAGAAGGCAGTGTTTGGAAACTGCCTGTACTGTTGTTTACAGATGATACTGTGCTGCTGAGCGAAGACGAAGGGGAGCTGCAAGGCTTGGTAGATGAGTTTGGGAGAGTGTGTAAGAAACGGAATCTATAGGTGAATGTAGGGAAGAGTATAGTGATGGTCTTCGAGAGAAGTGAAGTCAGTGAATGTACAGAGAGATTGGATGGGGAGGATATGGAGAATGTGAGTGCATTTAAATACTTGGGTAGTGTGATGAGTAAGGATGGAAGTCTGGAGGGTGAAGTGCTTGAAAGGGTGCAGCAAGGAAGGAAGGTTGCCGGTTCGTTGAAAGCAGTGATAAGAAACAGGGAGGTGAGCATGGAAGTGAAAAAGTTGTTACATGACAGTATTGTGATACCAACTCTTAACATATGGAAGTGAAGCTTGGACCCTGTTGGAAGGACAGAAGTCAAGAGTGAGAGCAGTGGAAAAGAGTTATCTGAGAGGAGCATGTGGAGTCACATGGAGAGACAGACTAACAAATGAGGAAGTGAAGGAGCGTTGTGGTGTGGATGTGGACGTGATACGAAGCGTTAGGAGAAACACATTAAGGTGGTTTGGGCATGTGGAAAGGATGGAGAGTGAAAGACTGACGAGGAGAGTGTATGTGAGTGAGGTGGAGGGGGCGAGAGGGAGGGGGAGGCCGAGGATGAGATGGAGGGATGGAGTGGAGAGGTACATGAGAGAGGGGGGTGTGAGTTGGGAGTGGGGTAGTGAAATGACGGGGGACAGAGTGACATGGAGGCGATTTGTTTGTGGCCACCCCGTGCGGGACTGAGGCGTCTGGCAATAGATAGATAGATAGACTTTTTTTCACAACAGTGTTTGTTTCTACTGTCATTTAATCTGAGAACTAATTTAGGGAAATGAAAATGTCAGTGATTTTATGGATCATGGTATGATATACCTTCATCAATAATGGTATATGGTGAATATTTTCGCATGAATCAGCTGGAGCCATAACTAGATAATATGTAAAGTTGCTTGATTTTGTGACTTCTGCCAAGCTGGCAAAACTGGAGCAGCCCAAACAGGACAAACAAGTGGAGCTGGAGTGCTGGCCACAGTGGGTGGGAACAATGCATCATGTGGAACCCCACTGACGCTTTCCAGCACTTCTCAGATGTTTTTGAAAATTGACCATCTGCTCTCCACGAATAACCGAACCCGGCAATGGCCCCACGAAGAGGGATGGACTAGTGTATCAGTGAAGTTATTATTCTATGCAGCAACCCTGTTTTCAAAGTACATTTCTTCATATATATACCTATAACATGTGGCAATAAACTGAAGCAAATCACACTTTTATCCATCCATCCATCCATCATCTAATCCAATGTCGCCCCAAAGAGAAGCGTAGGAGCCCAGGGTTAGGCAAGTTGGTCCTGACCTTGAAGATGAGAGCGACCAGCCTCACTCATCCCTGAGTGGCATTACGTGAGCAATAAACCCCAACCACCCCTTGGATATAAACCTTCACCGGCTCAATCCGATTGGAGCGCCTTAATTACCCACTAAACCACTAGGTGCCAAAATTTGGTTATATGGTTACCACCCAGCATAGTAAATGGTTTCCTGGTGTACAGGAAACCATTTGGCTTATCACTCAGTGTAGAGTCACCTACAGGTAGAAGGAAGAGGAAAGAATGAATGAAAGAAAGACAGAAGAGAGTGTAAAGTCACCCGCAGGCAGAAGGATGTGGAGAGAGAGAGAGAGAGAGAAAAGCTGATGTACAATCGCCCAAAGAAGTGATGACTCGATTCTTTAAGTTTCGGACAAAACTCCCTGGGTCTGGCAACGTTTATTTAGGAGACGGAAACAGTCTTTGCCTGCCCTGCAAACATTATTTATGGTGTAAAAAAAAAATAATCTTGCGAAAATACTTGTTAAGTTTAGCCTTTTTTTTTTTTTTTAAATAGATCAATCAAAAAATAAATAAATAGTGACATCTGGCACATTTTCAAGACTCATGCCAGCAGTTACCAATGAAGCGATTTTTCCGCTAAATTTAGAGATTTCAAAAGCAGTCTAGCTGGTATAAAATTATTACATTTCTCTAGCTCTTTTTTTTCAGGTCTTGCCCATTTTTTTTTTCGTTATTTTCCCTCAGTCTGGCGGATTTTTACTGCATCTGAGACTAATTTAGCAGATTTCAATAATTTTCCTTTGGCAACAGTGCACGGCAGGCCTTCCGTCAGTCATTACCACGACAGGGGAGGGAGAGGTTGTCTCGCCCTTTGTCACAGTTTCCCCCCCCCACTCCCCCTTATTTTTAATATAATGTTTTTGGTTTTATCTTCATTGTCGCATTCATGCTTTTGACTGTCAGCCTCTCCCTCTTTATGTCTTCCATGCAACTGCCCTACATGTTTTATAACATGTTGGAATTTCATGTGAATAAAAATGACCAGTTTTCCACTTATGATCACACTGGTTTCACTAACGTCACTGAATGCCGGTAGATCAATTTGCTTCTTGATAGCAACACAAGTGGTAAGTAGTTGTTCTTGGGCACACGTATTAATCCGTCTGTCTTGGTCTTGTGCTACGAGGGGCTCCAGTAGCAAATTTCCAATGTTCTACCTCTATATCGCTTATCTATCTGTTAACTGTTAAGGTGCCAGTATATCTGTCTTACTGGAATATTTGCTAAATAAAGAGCAATAATCTGCTTGCACCGATAGGCTGTAGTTTCTTGTTGATCAATCTTGCTTTCAATATATCTTTAGATGTTTATTTATCTGATTTGATGACACTAATGATTTCAAAATTACGATTATCTGCGGGTTTTATTTTATGGGACATATATCCTTCAGTATTGTTGATTTTGAATGGAAAATATGTATTAAGAGAGTTTCTCCGCATTTTAACCCTGAAACCGTTGAGCGATAGGGAGTGCGTTTCACATTCTTTCGTACTGCTAAGCCTCAACTTTGGTGTATTGTGGTTTCCTCTTTCGTAATGCGAGATATACACGGTAAAAACGCTAATACAGTATATTACTTTTTGTTGTTTACCCAAATACTGCTCTTTCCGGTGTGCAATACAGAAAATATAACATGGCCATGACAGTTGCCAGATACCACTTTCTGAGCGAAAGGTACTGGGAATCGGGACATCACTTCTTTGGGCGATTGTACAGTACATTTCCTTTTCATTTTGTGTTATGTGCTTCATAATGCTACCATATAAATATAAAATGTATTATACCTTCCGATGCCAAGGTTGGCAGAGATGTGTTGGCAAACTTTTGCACATGGCTGTACCTTTGCCAGTAATTAAGAACAGTGGGTGGAGGTCTGCTAATCCCTGCCATCTCCTCCCTTTTGCTAAGCCCACAAAATCTAGGAGACAAATTCTTTCTCCCTTACTTCACAGATTATATGGTTACCAACTAGCAAAGTAAATGGCTTCCTGGGTTCCAGGAAACCATTTGGATCAGTTTCAGTGTAGATTCACGGATAAGTAACATTATGTGAAATGAATGGACGATGGGTGCCCCCAACTACCATAAACTGTTAACTGAAGTTACTGTACTATTATGTGGCATACACTAATGGGGCTTAGATGCAGTTTTCATTCAGTTCTCAAAATTATTATAACGTGGCATACACTATTGCTGCTAAGATGACGTTTTCACACAGTTCCCAAAATTATACACGTGCAAATCTCAAAGGGCAATGAATAACTTTACTGAAATTCATGCTAGGGGAAAAGCTGGCAATGTTGTATAGCTTGAGTACGGCTGGGATTTCATCTTCTAAGAAAAGTTTGGTTTAGCATTAGCCAACACATTACTGAGGAAGCCTACTGTAGTTCTTTTACCTTAACTTGGCCCAGTTATGTGTCCTGTTGCAGCTTATTTCATGTAACTTAATGTCAGAGTAACGTAAGATAATACTAAAGCTCAACATCTTTTTCACAGCACTTCTATGTGACTAACATCATATTCTGTTGCTACAACTCAACCTTCACAATGTACACAAGCAATTTTAGGCCAAGGTGAAGAGTATAGCAAATTCTACATTAGTAAAATTATAAAACAAGGTCAAACCTGATGGGAATGGCTTGTAGCGAAGGAAGCCATCCTTGGTGCCATTGAGGAAGTACTGGACGGACTCCTTGAATCTGGCCACACGAGGATCACTTACTGAGCCAAACACCTGAGCACCAATGGTCACTAAGTTGTTGACATCACATCGGTTCACAATGAATTTCACCACTGCTCTGATTAGATCCTCTTGAGCTGTCTGCCAGAGACAAGAGATGAAAAATGTAGACCATACGACAAAAAAACTGCCAACCTCAAGTTATCCCCTTCCAGGCATACAGACCCTGAGGTCAGGTTATGGTAAGCTTCATACATTGTTTTAAGGGTAAATGATTAGTTTATTTATCTTTGTGACAACATGACAAAAATATTTTCTTTCAAAATGTGATAACAGTCAGAAAGAATCTGCTCATTATTTTAAGGATCCAGAAAGCAAGGAAAGAGAGAGCAAAAAAGAGGAGAAACAATCAACAGAATGCAGAATGAAATGGGCCAGACACTCATTCATACACCATTCAAGCTCACAAATTCTGGCTATACCTCATACACATAACCATTTGCACATGAGGTCTCTCCAAAAAGAAACCAAACTTTTTGAACAGCACACCAAGGAGCCAGCACAGCATGACTGATGGCAGTGCTGTGCAGCAGCAACTTTGAGCTTTAGTCTAACACTAGATGCATCACATCACGTCACTTAGTCATTGAGGTACACTCACTTAAGCGAAATTGTGTTTAATTCACTTGATGAATTTTCTTATATCATCTGAAATGAGTGACCTTTCAGGGTGTATTCAACTTGGGGGGGAGGGGGGGTCTGCAGAGGCCAAACAGGGAAAGTAGGGCAGATAGGGGGCAATAGTCATCCCATGCTTCGCCTTGATAATAGTGCCCTATGTTATAGCAGTTTTCGTTACCACTGCAAAGAAAAAATCTGCACTCCCGCTGTTATAGTAAATTTTTCAGTTAGCAAACATTGTTTTCGCGCACTTGAGCTGGATTCTGCCGATAATGATGGTGCAGTGTCTGTGGTTTCTGATGGCTTTGAGGAATATAAAGGTGAGGCCCTACTTAAGGAATTAATCCCAAGCAGTGAAAACCACTAACTCTCCACCCCGAAGCCTCAGAATCCTTTACTTCAGGCCCATCTCAGGTCTCTCTGTGGTACATGTTTCTTCCTTATTGTCATTTTCAATACTTTCTATTAACCTAACCATCTCCAAGTATGTATTTCTGATACTTGCCATGTATGTAGTTAGTGGATCCAAATTATTGTAAAACAGAAAATTTGGGCTTGCACTTGGATGTCTGGTACCAATTAGGATAAATTTTGTGCTTTCATTATTGTGCAATTCTGTTACTACGCACCACGTTCTGTACCAGTTATGCATGATATCCTATGGATCATTGTGCGTGTATATACAGTGATCCCTAGGTTATCACGCACTTGGTTATAGCAGTTTTCATATCACTGCTAAAAGAACATCTCAACTCCTACTGTTAGTGGACATTTTTTTTGGGGGGGGGGGGGGAATCCTGTGCATCTGACTTGGTTTCTGCCAACAATGATGGTGCAAAATCTGTGGTTTCTGATGGCTCTGAGGGATTCAAAGTACTCTAGGGGTCAATCCCAGGTGGTGGATCCAGACCACTAACTCTCCACCCCCTAGCCTCAGAACTGCTTACCTAAAGCCCATCTCAGGTCTCCATATGATATCAACTTCCTCTTACTGTGCTCTTTTCATTACTTTCAATTAATCTTACCTGTGTCTGCTTCTAATACTTACAATTAACAGTATACAGTAAAACCTTCATAAATCGACCCTCTTGTAAGTCGAATTCTGACTGAGGTGACTGTGTTTATTCAAAGGTTACTATTTTTTCTTATATTCCAGGTGCTACATTTTAGTTTATTATATTCCAAGTGTTACACTCTAGTTTAATTGATTATAATGTGAAGTAAATAAGTACAGAACTTTACATAATTAAATGACTGTTGCACCCCTCCATCTATGCAACCTCCTATCCTGGCCTAGCCTGTGACATGCACCAAATTTTTTTCCTGTTTATTTTTATTGCTCAATAAATGCTTAATCTGTTTAGTGTTAATAAACAAATAATCACATATAATGTGCAACTGTTGGGGGGGGGAAGTATATGTATATTTTTTTCTTAAGATAGTGGATGATGGGGGTGCTCAACATCGACTCAGTTAACGTAGTGCTGCTCTCGGATGTCTGCACTTTCCACTCTTCCTTCCTTCCTTCCATCCTTCCTCATCTGTCTCTCTTTCCTTCATTCTCTCCTCTTCCTTCTGTCTTCAGGTGACTCTACACAGAGTGACAAGCCAAATGGTTTCCTGTACATCAGGAAACATTTACTAAGCTGGGTGGTAACCAAATACCCAAATTATGGCACCTGGTAGTTTAGTGGGCAATTAAAGCACTCCAGTCAGATTGAGCCAGTGCATGTTTATATCCAAGGGGGGGTGGGGTTTATTGCTCACATAACGTAACTCAGGGATGAGTTAGGATGGTCACTCTCATCTTAAATGTGAGGACCAACTTGCCTAGACCTGGGCTCCTATGCTCCTCATGGGGAAACAATGGATTGGATGATGAATGAATTAATAATTTCCGGTTAGTTGGAAAATTCGGTAAGTCGAGCTACCCTAGAACCCTGCATAGTTCGACTTAAGAAGGGTTCCTTGCATGTGTATACAGTAGTCTAAACTGTTGTGAATGGGAATATTTGGGTATACAAGTGGGGTGCTTTGTACCAATAGGTGAGGAGACTGTAGCACCAGTCGAGCAGGGCAGTACTCCCAAGGAGGATGGAAAGCTGATGACAGGGAGAGCTGGAGCTCCCGTTTCATCAGCCCTCAGGACTTCTTCCTGACCATCCTCCTTTGCTGAACTTTTTCAGTGTCTCAGTTACACAGAGAGTAGACCAGCATGCTCTCCAATACAAGTTTCTCTAACTGTCAACACCAAATTACATACACGCTACACACTACACTTCCTTTTCAAAATTTCTTCAAAATGGCGCACAAAAATCATGCCTCGGAGTCCCCAGGGGGGGGGACAATAAATGCCCCCACCATCCACCCCTCTCCCGGTGACGACTCAAAGAGCTGCCTGGAACCACTGTCTGACTCACTCCTTCTTCATTTCTGTAACATTCGCGACATTTCC